>JAHBCN010004060.1:22500-67996 GCA_019359885.1 Listronotus oregonensis
ATATATATATATATATATATATATATATATATATATATATATATATATATATATATATATATAATTTTTTTTTTTTTTTTTTTTTTTTTTTTTTTTTTTTTTTTTAAAAAAAAGGGCCCTGCACTCACCTCCGTCTTATGTAGCTCATTTATTATTCACTGTAAAATTTTCATATTTTTCGACGTTCCCTTTTAACCCTAGGCTTTTCAGAAAATAATTTTGTTATAAAGGTAAAGTGATAAAACGATGGGTTTTTTTAAAAATGAACACTGTGTATTTTTTTATATTTTGGGTTTTTCTAGTAAATTATCTTCAGTTGTCAACATCGGTTCAGTATTCAGAGAAAAAAATAAAACTTTTTCTTTTGACCATTGTATTTAAAAATGAAAAAATTTTCATAGGGCTTGATTAATAGAATTAAACGGGAATTTTATTAAGAATTTATAAATATGTTTGGTTACCTGAAAAGGGGTTTTAAATTTGGGTAAAAACTTTTCAAATTTGAAAGCACTTTTTTTTTCTTATTTTAAATAAAAACTTTATTTTTGGGTCGTTGTGTAGATAAACAACTTTTTTCTATATCTTTTTTACACTTTTAAAGTTATCGTTGAAAACTTTTTTTCGACCTTTTAATAGCAAAAACATTGAGAAAATGATAGGTGGCTATAAAAAAACAAATTATTGACAATGGGGGTATTTAACTTAAAAAAATCTTAGTTTGACATATTAAAAATTCGAGTAAATTATTATTATTTATTAATTGAATTAAATTAATTTAAAAAAAAAAAACCTTTAAATGTTAAATAAACCAAATTTTTTAATTTTTATTACTTTCGGCTAACATTTATGAACTTTAACAATTTCTAGGTAATAATTAACGTTATTAGGAAACTCTAATGTCAATAAATTTTTTTTCATAGCCACCTATCATTTTTATATAATGGTATTACTATTAAAATACATGAAAAAGAGTTTTAAAAAACCTTTTAATATGTTAGAATTTCATAGGATAATTAGAAAATGTTTGTTTTTTAATTCTACACCCAACGACCTAAAAATGCGAAAGATTTAAAATAAAAAATAAAGTGCTTTAAAATTTGAAGAGTTTGATTTTTGGCCCCCTTAATTTAAATTAAACCCAAAATACTTTGGACGGGAAAACCCCCTTTAAAAAGTTCCTTTTTAATTCTATTATTCAAGGCCTAGGATTTTTTATTATTTTTAAATACAAGGGGCAAACATTTTTTTTAATATTTTATTTTTTCAAATTACTGAACCGATGTTAAAAATTTTAGAGAAGATAGTTGACAAAAGGGACCAAATATATCAAAAATACACAGTGTCCCCTTTAAAAAAAACACCAATCCCCTTTTTTCGACCCGCATTTTTTCTAATTTTACAAAATAATGCCCATTTTTTTTAATTTATTGCAAACGAATGAGCTTCGCCTTTCTTAATGTCAACAACAAATGTATTTTATTTTTGTTGTTAATTTTCTTTTTTTTTCATTCTAAAATACAAACATTAAATGATAATGTTTATTAACTAAACAAATAAAAAATGCAACTAACTTTTTTCTATATCAATAAACAACTTTTTCGGAAAATATGCAAACATGATTTAAATAACAAAATATCCAACGTATAAATGAAAATATTACAGCATTAACAAAACATGAAATCCAAACATCACACAAGTTAAACTTTGGAACACTAAAATTTTAAAAACTAAATTTAATAGCCAAAAAAAGGCAATTTATTAAAATATTTTAAATTTTAAAAAAATACAAATGCAATAAAAAAACCCATAAAGTGACACTTGTGCACCGAAAAAAAAAATAATGAAAAAAGCAAAGGCACTATCCTAGAAAAATTGTTTTCTGTCAGTTTGATGTAAATCCCCCAAAAACCACGCTAATAAATATTTTGACCCTTTGGGTTAGTACGCTTTTGCTGCAAACCCTATGTGTCTTAAAGGTATACCTTTACTGCTTTTGATTCCTATCTGCCTTTATTCTATTTTGATTTTCAGAATCGTAGTTTGTAAATCCTCTTTTCGGTCAACTTTCAAAAAACCTTACAAAATTTGTATTCCTTGCCTTTCTAGAGACAAAATAATGTTTTTAAATTTTTAAAATAAGCTTCCCGAATTGTTCCATTCGAGGAAAAATGGGGAAACGCCAGGTTTTGATTGATATTAAAAATTTTACGTATATATTAAAAAGTGTCATAGAAAATTTAGATTATAGATAGATAGATAGATTTCTTAAATTGTCTCTAAAAAGGGGAAAAAAAATAATTTATTTGGGGCTTTTCATATTATTTTTTTTCCCTTTTTTTGTCATTCTTGGGCATTTGAGGTCATGAAAAATGACCTTAACCTCGGGAATGTAAAAGATGGTTTTTATCATTTTATTACCTGATGAGGAGAAAATGTGTAGAGGTTAAGAATTTGTTAAACGGAAACTTTTTATGATTTAAGGGAAAAAATGACAAAATTTGAATTATGTTGTTTCCTTTTGCAAATTTTTTGTCGTAATTTTGTTCTGATTTTTCTCTTTTTTTTTTAACTTTTCATCAAATATTATACTCTGTTTATGGGTATATGTTGTTAAAAAAAATTTTAAATTTTTTTACTGATATCAAAAATGGACCCCGCAAAGGCTATCAGTCGCGCAGTTCAAAAAATAAATTATATTTTTATCGATGAAATCGTTTTCCACCCTAAAATTTTTAAATAAAAACAGTTAGGAAAAACCCAAATCTAATTGGTTGGGTATTTTAACAATTTATTTTTCATCCCAAAACTGATGTAAAAATTTTTAGGCCCATTTCGGGGCCCCCCCTTTAAGTCAGAGTACTAAAGAATAACACTTTAGTCTTTTTTTTGGGATTATGTTGGTAGATCCAAGTCTCATCCATAGTGAAACGACGCACAAAATCCGTTTTATTCTTTCTACAATCTCCAAATGTTGCTGAAAAAATCGCATTCAAATGTGTTTTTGTTGCAATGAGAAGGAATTACATTGGATAATTCCTTGGAGCAGAAGCCGTAGAAATACCTATAAATAAGCGACAGACGCCCCAATGCCAGTCAATGTGAAAGGAAAGGAAGCTTTTTTGTAAGAGTGAGATTTTTAATAAGGCGCTTAGAGTTATGGGATAGGCCATTCCCCAGATATAGGAACAATATTCCAGAGAAACACTGATTATTATTATTACTTTGATTTAAAAATAGGAGTAAATTTATATCTTTTTATCTTTCTCTCCCACTTTTAATCTCTTTTTGTTTTGATACGCTAAAAATATCATCACAAATTAATTTCCAATGAATGTTTTTATGAACAGACTAAAAATTCGTGGCAGCATCTCGCATCAATCAAAATCTATGCCTCGTCAATTTTTCATTTTTAAAAATTGCTGGAAATTTTAAATTGCATCGTATTTGTCTCGGGGAAAACGTTGGGAATACAAATTTTAAGCGAAGTATTAAGAATGGTGTTTTCGGGAGAATCGAACACCATTTAGATGAAAAATTATTACGAAGTACGATTTCCTTCGAAGCGAGTCGTGGATTATGATGGATTTTAAGAAATTATTTTCTCCTTGTTTTATGGGCGATATTTTTTAAGTTGAATGATGTAAACCACTTTAAAAATTTGCCACTTATAAAGACTTGGACAAGATTATTTTATTTTTCAGCGCTTAACCTGAAAATTAAAATAGAACAAATACAGTGCATAAAGAAGGAATACAAAGCGTTTTACCAAGACATGGTGCATTGTCTTGGTAAAACAGCACTTTTTCTCTTGCATTTGAGGCCTTTTTTTCTTGATTTCTACACTTAATCGATCCAATAATGCCATGTAATATTCGCTATTGATAGTTGTACCTTTCTCAAGATAGTCGATGAACAAAATACCATGCGCTTCCCAAAATACGGATGCCATAACTTGCCAGCTAACTTTTGAGATTTTGGACGACTTTGGATGACTTTCACCGGCTGCCATTCACTCAGCTGACAAAATTTTTGCTTCACATATGTACTAGTGAATCCATGTTTCATCCATTGTCACATACCTATGCAAGAAATCATTTTTATCTCGCTGAAATAGTTCCAAACAGCGCTCTGAATCATCGACGCGTTGTTGTTTTGGTCTGGTATAAGCAAACATATATTAGGGTATCAGCTATCTTTCACAACTTCAATCTACGATCAGCCAAAGCCATTTTGTGGACTTTTTATGTTTTCCGAAGGTATCGTTTTTTTTTAAGTTTTAAATAAAGTAGCCTAAAGAGATGGCATTTAGGTAGTAACTAAACATTTTAGTTCAAGTTAATTTTGCCCAATTACGGTAAACTCTCGATCAATCAGTTCATTATTAAACAAGAAAGTTTACCTTAGTCAGTGTGCTTTAGAGTGGAATTGGTTGCGCTGTTGATACAACACCACAAAATTAGTTTACTTTGCCAACTTAATTTCCTGTAGTAATTAAAGCTGTAACAGTCGGAAAATTAGAAAAATCCTAATAGGAAAAAAGTAATTATAAAGTTGTTTCCTATTTTAAATTTTGTTTACTGGATTATGAAGTATTTTGAGATGATTCTAGTTTCTAGAGAGTAACCATTTTAAATTAAACTTAACAAAATTTATTTTTATCTATTAAAATGATTTTTAACTAAGACTTACAGTCTAAGACTTGTTTCCCTCGAGAAACAGTTATTGTTAAATACTAGTTAAAATATAGTTTTCTATGCAACCAGTTAGAAAAAGTTTCATTTTTGTAACGAGCGCGATTCCTGGAAGGTAGCGCGAGTTACAAAATGAACTTTTCCTAACGTGTTCCATAATTAATTTTATATAAAACTGTTTTTATTACAAGAACCTGTCCCCAAAAAAGGATCCAAAAGTCTCCCATCCAACTATAGACCTATATCTCTTCTTTCAGTTGTTTGCAAAGTAATGGAAAAATTCATTAATTCCCAAATCTTAAAGTATCTGGAAAACATAAGATCTTACATGATAGACAATATGGATTCCGTCACAGTAGATCCACAGCTGATCTTTTTCCTTTGTCTCACACAACTGGAACAAGTCCCTTGAGTTTCTTGGTGAATCCCAGATCGTTGCTCTTGACATATCCAAAGCTTCGATCAGGTCTGGCATGATGGGCTTCTCAACAAACTTCCTTCTTACGGTCTTCCACCTAAGCTTTGCTCTTGGCTTTCCAGTTTCCTTTCAAATCGACGTATATCAGTTAGTGTAGATGGTCATTCCTGCAGCTTCTACCAAATTAATGCTGGGGTGCCCCAGGGCTCAGTGCTGGCACCCACGCTGTTTCTTCTACACATTAACGATCTTTCTCTTCCACAATCAATCCCATTCATAGTTTTGCTGACGATAGTACCCTCCACTCTAGTATTCAATTTCTTAAGCCACCGTGTAATCCTGATTTCGAAAACAAGCGCAGGTCAATGCAGATATCTCTTTCACAAGACCTCAAATTTATCTTGGATTGGGGCGCCAAAAATCTTGTTCAGTTTAATGCCTCGAAAACACAGTCATCCCTTACATATGAGCGGCCAAGTTCTGCAGAACAAAGAGTCGTTTAATCTTGTCGGCGTTACTTTTGAGAATAACCTCAACTGGCACAAACACATTTTATCCATAGCTTCGGCAGCTTCAAAAAAGATTGGATTTCTCTTCCGAGCCAGAAAATATTTCTCTTCTTCCAATTTGTACACTCTGTATGTATCCCAAATCAGACCCTCTCTAGAATATTGTTCTCATGTCTGGGGAATGGCGTCCCCTACAACACTTAGCATTCTGGACTCCATTCAAAGAAGAGCCGTTCGTCTTATTAATGATCCAACGCTCACAGAAAGGCTTCCTCTTCTTGCTCACCGTCGAGCTGTAGGGGATCTGTCGCTCTTCTATAGGTATTTTCACGGCTTCTGCTCAGAGGAGTTGGCCAGTATAATTCCTTCTCTGGCGGCTCCCAACAGAGCAACACGTAGTGCAACTTTTATGCATCCTTTTACAGTTCAGTTAGAGAGGCCCCGAACTTCGCGCTTTTTTCGTTCCTTCATTCCTAGAGTGTCAAGACTATGGAACCTGCTGCCCGCCAATTGTATTCAATGTCAAGAACAGAAATTTCCCTAAAGAATAATATTGTTATAGAGAAGTTTACTGGACTTGTGACTGTGACGTTTCTAAAGCGGCAGTTAAAGAAATATCAACCAAAAAAGTATTATGTACTTACTAAAGAACATATTTCAAGATTCTTAACGGATGCCGATGACAAGTCATTTTTAATGATAAAGGTATACTACTCCTCACTTTTCTGCTTTAAAACAGTGGGAATGAGACGGTATAAGACCTAAAAATATTGCAAAATTTCTAAAATTATTTAATCCAGACTTATTTACTGGTAATTGCTTCCATAGATCATATGCTACACTATTAGCAGATTCTGGTGCTGACCTTCTAAAAATAAAACATAACGGAGCCGGAGGTTGGAAATCAAATACGATAGCGGAGGGTTTCGTAAAAAATTCAATCGCAAACAAAAAAAAAAAAAAATTGGGGAAAACAGTGAAGTAGGAATAAAATTTCTTAGCTAGCAGATACCAATAAAACTTTTGTCGACAAGTGGAATAGTTTATCTTAGTAATTGTACTAATTGGGTTAAAAACATTTACAAGATAAAACATGTGTTTAGTGTTTTGATATTAGTTACGATTTTTTGATTAACAGTCCATTCGCGCCCCGAAAATTGGATCCAATTTGGGTTCGGGGCATAATATTTTTCTCAAAAACGATATAAGTTATCGATAATTTTTAAAAACTATATGATAGCCAACACTTTAATCTAGGCTTCTGCTGTAATAGTTTTTTAAATTTGGATTTAGTTTTTAATATTTCCTTGAGTGAAAGTCACCCTAAAATCGGTGATCTTTAGATACTATTTTCTCATAAGTTGACTCATATTTCAAAAATCCGTTACAGCAGAGGCATAGATTATTTCCTTACCTCTAAAATGGTGTATAATTTATGTCATTTAAGTGAAAAATAGTTACCGAAAAACGTTATCTTCTGTAGGCTTGCAATCGGAAACAACATCGCATCGATACACCGAATTTGGAAGAACCTAAATAAAATATAATATTTTTAATGCGGCTATACGAAAATTGTGGTAGTGAGAGTTTGTTGGTCTCCCCCCAACGTCTCCGCGTCCTTTTGCCCGACCCCTAAGGTGTAGCAAAAATGCACTCTTAAATTAAGTATTTTATTATATATTTTTTCATATTTTCTTTGTGCAACTGGTGATGGAATGGACTTTTCACAAGTAGTTTGGAAAAGTTTCACTTTTCAACACCAGTGTTAAAAAGTTAAACGATTCAATGCGCTGGTTAGTTTTGAAAAATATCACTTTTTATGTCAAAATTAGAAAACAAATGTTAGTCAAAGAATGTCTCTTGCTTTAAGTGATTTCAAAGAAAAGAAGGTTAATAGTTCGACACGTATGTTTGTAATATTTTTGAAACCGCAATATATTTACAAATGATAATCTTTTGGGGCTTCCAAACAAATATACAAAAGTTTATGTGTGTTTGTATGTATGTATGTTCGTCCACGCATTTCTCGGAAACTCTTAATCGGATTGTAATCATTCTTTTTTTATTGGTTTACATTAGCCTTAACCAAGGGAACAGTAACAATTTTATTAAAATCGATTTAGTACCCCCTATGATATGGACTAATACGTGTAAGTGTAACGGTCTGGCTTATTGATACAATCTACGAGAGTGTTCTCAATAGAAAACATCTTAAAACCTTGAGGAAATTCAAGTGCATGTAAAAAAACAATAACAAAATCCTTAAATAAATATTTGAAACCAAATTATTACGAAAAAAAAGGTTTTTACTTAGAACTAAAAATTACGAAATTAAATGGTAATTTTAAAATTAAATAGATTTAATAAAGATTAAGTCAAAACTATGAAAAAATATTTTTAATATATTCACAAAATTACTTAAAAACGAAATGAAAAGTGGGTATGACACAAATTGGTGACCTAATTTTTTTTTTAGGTTTTTTAGAAACTTATCTACCAAATATAAAAAAGGAAATCAAAAGTTGTTAATTAAAATGTCTGCTCCACTCCCTCTTGTATAAGATATTTTGTTTCTATTTTAATTAGCATTTTTTTGAGGTGGTTTAAATTTATTTAGATAATTTTTTTTATATTATTGCTGTTTAAAAAAATTTCATTTATGATATTTTATACCAAACGATTCGCTTAACGGCTCCTAGTTTTGTTAAAAATATCATGAAATTGTCAAGCAACATAGTTTTATAAAAAAGAAATTAATTTGCCGACAAAATTCCCTCTTTTATTATGTTACACGAAAAAAATATATATAAATATATCTTGTGTGATGATTTCCCACATACAGTTTCTGAAGGTAAATATTTTAATATATTTTTTTATTAAATAACTTGCACCATATGTGAGAAACTGATATAAAAATACTCCGAGTTTCGCTTTTACGACTTTCGAAGGATAAGGTACAATCTAAAGTGTTTTTTTATGAGTTTATCAAGATGTATAAACGATTTTAGGTCGTTATGGCCATAAAATTAAACTTTAATAACGTTTTGGTAATTATTTATTATGTGATAAAATTGTAAAGGATTGTATTAAATAGCCAAACAGTGTTAAACCAAGCCTAACCTATGTAATAAGTATCTTCATTGATATAAAGTATATTTAAGACATAAAAATTAGAGCTGTTTATACAGGGGGTCCCACCGGAAACGGCTTCGATCTATACAGGGTGATTGGTAAGTAGAGGCGAAAAATGAAAACCCGAATTAATTTTTTAATTCTGAATCGAAAACTAAGAATACTTTTTTTGCAAATTTTCCTTTGTTTCCAAGTAACTTCACTATAAAGTTTTGCCGAAAAAAAATTTTAAATCACATTCTGAGTGTCTTAGTTGGCGCTTTCAAACTATTACGTCATATAAAATCAAGTTTGACTTTGTTAAAAGTTAGACACTTGTCAATCTTTTATTGGAAAAATCACAAAAAAAAATGTGAATTCACTATCAAGGTTTACGGTGATATTGTTTATGTGTATTGTGATTTTTCCAATAACAGATTGACAAGTGTCTAACTTTTGACAACGGTCAAACTTGATTTCATGACGTAATAGCTTAAAAGCGCCAACTAATATTAGCGACCCCCCACAAGGGTTTTTAAAATTTTTTTCTTTGGCAAAAATTTGCAAAAAAAGTAATTTTGGTTTTCAATTCATTCACTAAAAAATTGGGCCTTTTTTTTTACTAATAATTTTTTGAAAAAAATATAAAAAAGAAAAATTTTTAAATTTGAAATACAGGGTGGTAAAAAAATAAAATTTATAATAAAAATGAGAAAACTGTTTAAAATCAGTTTTTTAAATGGAAAAAATAAAAGCAAGTTTATGTAAGGTTGTAAACGTTATGATATAAATGTTTTACAATTTTTATTATTTATAATTTTATTTTCTCTTTTGTTTTAAAAATCTGTAAAGAAGGCTTGGGAAATTTAAAATAAAGCAATACAACATAGAACAAAGCAAGAAAATTATTGAATTTTATTTTTCAAACGAAATGTCAGTTATTCTGACGTAGCATACTTATCGCCGACATTTTAATGTGAAGGTTGGACCCAGATATCGAAGATGTAGTCCTTTATATGGTAGAATAGGTAGAAGAACAGCCGGAAACGAGCACCAGGAAAGTGGCGTTTACGTTAAATGTTACTTATTTTTTGGAATGGAAAATTTTAGTTGACAATTTGTTATATCCCCATCATGTTAAAAGAGTTTATGCACTGGTACCTCGTGACTTTCACTTACGTATAAACTTTTGTCGTTGGTTTCTTCAATACCTTATTTAAAACCCTTTGTTTGAAAACACTATCCTGTTTACCGACGAAGCAAATTTCTCATATAACGCTATACGTAATTTTCATAACAATCATAAATGTGGTCAAATGAAAACACACATGCAATACAGGAATCACATTTTTAAGAACAGTTTTCTGTTAACGTGTGGGCAGGGATCCTGGGAGATAATTTTATAGGTCCATTTTTTCTTCCGGGAAGATTAAATGGCGAGATATATCGTCGTTTTCTTGAAGAGGATTTGCCTATTTTACTGGAAAATGTGCCCCTTAGACTACGAAATGAGATGTGGTTTATGCATGACGGTGCCCCGGCAGATTTTAGCATCCAAGCGCGAAACTTTTTGATTCAAAATTTTAATAATCGTTGAATAATTAGGGAAGGGCCTCAACCATCATTTCCTAGGTCGCCAGACCTTAATAGTTTAGATTGTCTCCTTTGGGGACATCTAAAAACCTTAGTTTACCAAACACCTAATTAAAATGAAAAAGAACTGAGGAATCAAAAAATTGACTCTTGTAGAATGATTGAAAATAGAAAGGAATTTTTCAAAAGGTACGCGAATCAATGAGGAGAAGATTGGATGCGTGCCTACAGGCAGGAGGTAGGCATTTCCAACATTTATTGTGATTTTGATATGGTTTTTTACCCCGTTTTTATTAAGTGTTCGTCTGTTATTTTTTTTTATTATTTCATGTTGATTAAAAAAGTTATTTAACAAAATTGTTTAATTTTTTTTAAACACATGCCTGGATTATTTCAAACCAAAATACAGTTGCTCCTAGCAACATCTAAGGAGTATCTTTTTCACGCAAAAGTGACTAAGAAATTTAGTGGTACAAAAAGTCACGAGCTTTTAAAAGTAAGAATATACATGTAGATAGCGCACCCTACAAGTAAGAGCTAAATTGAGAACAAATTCAAATTTCTTATGTCAAAAAACTTCCAAGTACCAATTTCGTTCAGAAATCGGCACTATTTAAGAAAGTATGCAGAAAAAAAAAAAAAATAAAACTTTGACACCCTGTATCTTAAAAACGAAGCATCTTAGACCACACGTTTATAGGAACTTTTTAAAAAACCTGAAAAATCACTTTTTCAAAATAACGGACACTTATTATATAACACCTTGTATATTTGGTGTGGGTCCCTGTGTCACCATTTAGATTAAAAATTTTTAAAATCTTGGGGCCGCCACTGCCACTGAGATATTTATGAGGGTTTAACTATTTTTATGACCTAAATAGGTTATTTATGCTTTATAATATGCAGTTATTAAATTTAAATCACATTTATAGGACTTTCCTCGGCATTTAAAATGCATTTCTTTAAAGCAAATATAAACCGCTGTGTTTCTGAAATATTATTTCATTATTCACCGCGAAAGTGGTCTTTTATTAACTTTATTGCAGTGAAACATTAAAAGCGGTATTAAGTGTAAACAATTAATTTGAAAAATGGACCAGTGAAATGTATTGTTCTCGAAACAATTATAAAACAATGTGACTTTATAATGAGAGTTTAACGGGTGGCGTGCATACAAAAGATCTTTTACAGTATTTTCGTTTTAGAGCAAAGTTGTCAATCTACTATTCATATTCGTATCAGAATTTTTGCATAAATTGCTTAAATGTTTGGTTATAAAATTAAAAATCTTTAATTTATAACTTAAAAAAATGTTTAATAATTTACCTGCTAGTATTAAAAATATAGGTTGTTTTCATAAATCCAAATCAGTCAAAGACTTATTGTTAGGAAAAGCCATTATGTATTGTCTGAATACTTTGGAGATAATTTAGAATAGAATTTTCTATTTTAAAATATATTTATTTTGCTTTATTTAAACCGATTATCAGAAATGGCATTTGTTTTTGGGGAAATTCTTATTAGTATCATAAAGCTTTATGAACTTAAGCTGCGATTCCGTTGGGGAATGAGCGGCGCGGCGGTAGCCTTCTTGATAATGATACTTGATATTGTTGTTCATAAATATGAGCAAACGGTGTAACCAAAAAATCTAAAGTTTTTACCATAAACGTAGATTTGCATGCTTTTCAATAAGCGTCAATAGAATTTTTCTCCAAAATAATTAGGGAAGCCAATAATAATTGATCCCATTAAAGATTACATGGGATTTCCTTATCCCCGCCCGACGGTTCACCACCCGGTACATTCAGTCATTTCCTCCCAACTAAAAACTTTTTATATTGTAGCTAACCCAATATCTCGAGGAAAAAAAACATCAGCTGACTATACCATAGTGCTTTATACGTCAGCTGGTCGCTTGAACATAAAAAATTATGCTTTCAATGATCTCCTCTCAACTAAAAATTTACCTGGTGATAACTTATTTTTAATATGGTAAAATAATTAATGGCATATTTGGAAAAAAAATTTTAAAAACAAAAAATTTAAATAAGAACCCACAAATATTTTAACCTTTTAAAACCTTTAAATT
Organism: Listronotus oregonensis; assembly: GCA_019359885.1. Lineage (NCBI taxonomy): Eukaryota > Metazoa > Arthropoda > Insecta > Coleoptera > Curculionidae > Listronotus > Listronotus oregonensis. The sequence continues at coordinate 34,915 of JAHBCN010004060.1, forward strand.
TAAAAAAAAAAGACTAAAGGGGAAGTCAGGGAATCTTTTTAAAAAAGGGAAGTTTCCCCTTTTAAATTTGGTTTAAAATTTAAAATCCCCGGGTTTTCAAAGGGAAAAAATAAAAATTTTAAAGTTATATTTTTATATAAATTTTTTTTGGGGAAAGGAAAATTTTAAGATTTTTTTTTTTAAGGCCAGCACGTATTAATTTTTGTGGTTACTTTTTTTTCCCCGGTTTAAAACTTTAAATTTTAAAAATTTTTTAAAAAATGATAAATTAATTTTCGGGGGTTTTCGAAAAAATTTTTCTTCCCCCCTTTTTTAAAAAATTTTAAATTTATTTAAAAGGGAAATTTTGTTAAAAAACTTTATTTTCCAACCTTTGGGGAAAAAAGCCCATTTTTTTTTAAAAAATTTTTATTTAATTTTTTTTTAAAAAAAAAAAAATACCGGCTGGGGCCCCCGGGAAAGGGTTTTTTAGAATTTTAGTTTCCCCCTTAGTTTTCAATGATTTTGAAAAAAAGGGGATTAATTTTACGGTTGGGGGTTTTTTTTAATCGTTTGCAAAAATAATTAAAACAACAAAAAAACTTTGAAAAAAAAGAAAATTTTTAAAAATTTAAAAAATTTTTTTAGAAAAAAATTTTCCCCTTTGAAGAGGTAATTTAAAAATGAAAAAAATAATTTATTGGTAAACCCAAAAAATTTTTAAACCATAGGTATGTTTGTGTATTAAATTTAAAAAATTAAAAAAAACCAAATCAATTTTTGGGAAAAAATTTTTAAAAAATTTTAGGGGGGGCCCAATGTTTGGAAAAAAATCGAGGTAAGATTTTTTTAAGTTTTTTAAAAAAAGGGTAAAATTTTTAAAAATTTAATTTCTTTTCCCCAAAATAGTTTATTTTAAAGGGGAAAAAAATTTTTTTTTTAAATTTCCCCAAATTGAACTTTTTTTTAAAAAGTTTTTTGGATAGCCCTTTCAAAGAAAAATTTAAATTAATATATATATATATATATATATATATATATATATATATATATATATATATATATATATATATATATATATATATATATATATATATATATATATATATATATATATATATATATATATAATAAAATATATATATATATATATATATATATATATATATATATATATATATATATAAAAAACCCATTTTTTCTTATGGAAATATTTTTCCGTTAAATAAACATATTTCCCCCAAAGAAAACAATGGGGTTAGACAAAAACCCACTTTTTTTTTTAAAGGGGGATTTATCTTATTTGTTAAATAAATTTTAAATGCTAAACTTTTTTGTAATTGAGATAAAAAGGGGGTTAAAAAAAATTAAAAAAAAACCCGGGTTTCGTTTTAAAAAAAACTAATTGATGATGGTCTAACGAAAACAAAACTTTTTTTAAAAAAATTACTTAACCAATAAAAAACCCAAAAAAGTTCTAATGGGAAATGTTTTTTTTCAAATTTTGAAATTACCTGGTAAAAAAAAAAAAACAAAATCGAAAATTTTTAGTTGTTTATATATATATATATATATATATATATATATATATATATATATATATATATATATATATATATATATATATATATATATATATATATATATATATATATATATATATATATATATATATATATATATATATATATATATATATATATATATATATATATATATATATATATATATTTTTGTGTATTTTTTTGGGTATGGTTTTGTAGTGTTTAAAACGATTTTTTTTTCAATTGTTAATTGACCATCCCGGGTTTTTAAAAAAATTTAAAAAATTTTAAAAAAAACTTAAAACTCTTATCTAACTTAAGGCCCCCCTAAGGGGGTGGTGTTGGGGCTTGTTTTAAAATTTTTTCAGTACGTAAAATTAGTAATTATGTGTTGTTGGATTCTAAAGGTACGTACAAAAAAAAATTTTTAAATTTTAAAAAATGTTAAGTTTTGTGAAATTTTAAATTTTTATCCTTAACTGTTTGTTTTTTAAATTTTTTAACCACAATGGCCATTTTTTAATTCTATGATTATATAAACTTTTTAATTATTTTGGAAAAATGAAAAATAAAGTAATCTTTTTTTAAAAACCCCCCCACGATGGGCAAAACCCTTAAAAAAATTTTTTTGGGGGTTTTAAAAAACAAAAACATATATAATATATATAAATATATATATATATATATATATATATATATATAATATATATATATATATATATATATATATATATATATATATATATATATATATATATATATATTATATATATATATATATATATAATAATATATATATATATATATATATATATATATATATATATATATATATGTTTTTTCCAGGTTCTCACGAGTAAAATGTGTTTAACCTTTTTTTTTTCGGGAACTGTGTGTTTTTGTCCTGAAAAGGACAGGGGTTGTTTGCCTGCTTTGGCAAAAACCCATTTGCCATTATCAAAGCTTAGGCCCACTGCAATTAAACCTGGGTGTAGTCGCTTTTTCTTGTCCTTTCAGGCGTCACGGTTGATTGGTTTTTCCTGTCCTTTCTGCCCCGGCTGCGTTTTATCGGACCTGGGTTTTCGCCGACGGGTGAGGGGTATTTGTTGGGTTTTTTATTTTCCCCTGGGAGGTCTAATTCTTATTGTTTATAAGGCAATTTTTGGTATTTGGCAAACTTTGTCGTCACGGTTGTTCAGGTTTTTAATTTTCTTTTTAATTTAACGGGGCTCCCTCACAATTTTCTTTTGGTAGGTTTTTTGGGAAGGGAGGGAAATCCTAGTGTTGGGGAAAATGATTTTTTTTCCCGGGGTTTGAATGGGCGTACTAAAGAAAGGGTTTTTCTGCCCCTTTTCTGCGTTATGTGGTTCCAAACTCCTTGCGCCCAATTTTTCTGGGTTGGGGCTGTCCGATATAAGAAAGGGTTTCATTGTTTCAGGGTATTTTTGTAAATTGATTTTCTTTAAGGGGGTTTTGTCCTTTGGGGTTGGGAGAATATCTCTGATTTTTTTGGGTGGTCGTGTAAAGGGGGTGATGTTTTGTCGTTTTAGTACTTTTGCCAATTTTGTCTGTTATTCCTTTTTAAAAGGGGATAAGGGGTTTTTTTCTCTCCCTTCGTTTGCCTGCGGTTTTTCTTTCTTTTTATGGGGTTGGGTCGTTTTTTTTTATATCCATTTTGTATTGGGCGTCTTTAAGTTTGTTCGTTTCCCTTTCCCATGGTCCAATCCTGTCAGTAATAGGGGGGCTTAGGGGCTTTACTACGGCAAAATGTTGAAGGGGGGGTGGGGGAGTCGGCGGGGGATATCTATTGGTATGGGTAGGTTTTAAAATAAAATGGTTCCCAAATTTTTCCATTATTTTTTTTTTTTCAGGGGAATGTCCGGAAGGGGAAATTTTCCCTTTTTTTCCCATTTCCATGGTGAACTTGATCTTTGGGGTATTTTTTAAAATGATCTGAAAAGGTTTTAAATGTCTTTCAATATATATATATATATATATATATATATATATATATATATATATATATATATATATATATATATATATATATATATATATATATATATATATATATATATATATATATTTTCCCCTAAAAACAAAAATTTATGTTAATGTTACAAATATGCTTGAATTTTAACATAGTTATGCAAAAACGATTTAATTTTGAATAATTTTTAAGAGTTTTTAGGGTGAATATAAAAAAAAGAGAAATTTTAAATGTCAAAAAAATAGAAGGCCATGTTTTGGTTACAACAACTTTTTTTTATAACATTTTGCTGAATTTGCTTAGACAAACATACGTAGGTATAAACATACAAACATACAATTTGTTTGGAGGCCCCAATATATTATCATATGTGAATATATTGCAGTTTGAATAATTTTACAAACATTCGTGTTAAAAAAAGACGAGTTGTGTGTTTTACATTTCTATTAAATACAAGGAAAACTACCAATATGGTCCTCTTCAACCCTCGTTGGATGACCTTGTACTTACATTAAGATCGTTAAATATACAATTGGTTGTGAGGTTACTACAAGCCCAAACTGCATGGAAATTGTCATCACTCACGATAAAGCTGTTTTTGAGCCCACAGAACGACAGACAGACCGACCCAAAAAATCTCGCCGTACGATTTTTTTGCTATAACAATTTTTTTTTATTAGTCAAAAGAATAAAAAAGTTTAACTGTATCAAAAATATTTAAAAACCCCTATTTACATAAATGCAATAAGACATACTTTAAACTAAATTTCCGCTTTTACAGATAATCTATTCAAACAAGCCTTCGAATTTCTATAAAAGGATTTTAACTGTGATAATATTGTCTTCTAAATCCTGCGCTTTTGTTACAAATCCGTCTGACGGAATCCTCCAAGATATTGAAATAAATTTAGCCGGGCCCTTTCTATCTGGAATTCCACGCAACGAACTTCCTGTTGAACTGAAAATACATAATTCAAAAGTTAATCTTTCGGACAGATTTGTCGACTAGTTGGAACAGCTTTAGGATTATTGGGGTCAGGGAAACATGTTGCGGTTTGTGTGTTAAATAAAGTTTGTGGTGACATGTTGTCTTTTGTATGTGACAATGGCGGTTCCTACAGAGTGGTTGTCTCTGACTAAAAATAAATTAATAAAACAAAAAAAATATATATATATATATATATATATATATATATATATATATATATATATATATATATATAATATATTATATTATTTCACAAGCTTAGTCAAAACGACATCATAGCCAGCTTTGACGTAAAATCACTTTACCCGAGCATACCAGTAGACGAGGCCCTCCAACAAATAGCAGAAATAGAAGACTTTCCACCACACATCATAACTCTCGCCAAACACTGCCTCAAAAACGCCTATTTCATGTTTGACGGCCAGATATACAGACAAGTAGACGGCGCAGCAATGGGATCGTCTCTATCTCCAGCTATTGCCAACCTATACATGAGCTATTTCGAAACTCGAGCTCTCAATGACGCACACCTGAAACCGAAACTATGGTCACGATATGTCGATGATATTTTCGTGGTATGGTCACATGGAAGCGACGAACTGCAGAACTTTTTACAGCACCTGAATTCACGGCACCCAAGAATACAGTTTACTCTTAGAGATGGAAGAAAACAACAAACTTCCATTTTTGATATCCTTATAATGAAAACACAGAAGGCAATCTACAACACACAGTTTACAGAAAACCTACCCCACAAATAGGTACCTAAATGCAGAGTCCCATCATCACCTGCACAAATACAAGGAGTAGCAAAAACTCCATATCAAGATCACTACGCCTTGCGGACGACCACAACAGGATCTAGAATTGAAAACCATCACCGCAGCACTTAAACAGAATGGTTACAAACATTCCACAATACAAAAAGCCCAAAGACAACATCTGAACCAAAGGCCGAAAAACACTACCGAACAAAGAACAATAACCGTACTGCCATACATAAAAGGTACTACAGACAGAATAGGAAGAATACTTCGAAAATACAATATTACAACAACATATAAACCGCACCAAACCATCAGATCCTGTCTTAAAAACCCGAAACCTAAAATAAAACTAGAGAACCAAGGCATCTACAGCATCCATGTGGAACATGCGGCCTCCAATACATAGGTCAAAGGGAACAGGAGAATATCGGCAAGAGTGGAGGAACACAAACTTAGTATTAGGAACAACAAACAACATCGGCCCTGTTCATGCACCAACTAGAAACAGGCCATAAACGATTTTGAAAATTGCAAACAAATAGCCAATGTGGACCACTATGGGAAAAGGATAATTAGGAAGCCATAGAAATAGAAGGATGGCTCACTGAACAAGGAGAGACATGCCAAAACCTGCCAACAACGTGGAAAATCCTTTTCGCAAAACATGAAAGAAATGCCAACACTACAAAGGCAACCATGTTGAATCACAATCGACCTGCAACAACTCAGGGGGCGGAGCCATCTCCGACACGGACCAATCACCGGTATCCGCTAAGAAACAAAAGCCGACGCACAACAGACAGACCCTCAGTTAGCAATTGACCTCGAAGCTATCAGCATCGAAAATGCCAAATGAGATTTTGGCGAAACGTCTGCAAACTCCAAACAGAAAAAACAACGAACGGATGTACTCCCGGAAAAACAATTCACATTTTTCCATCCGTGAATCTATCAGAACAAACAATATATATATATATATATATATATATATATATATATATATATATATATATATATATATATATATATATATATATATATATATATATATTTTAATATATATATATATATATATATATATATATATATATATATATATATAATATATATATATATATATATATATATATATATATATATATATATATATATATATATATATATATATATATATATATATTATATATATATATATATATATATCATTGGCGAGGGTCGAAAACCCTTACCCCAAATTTTTGGCATGTATTGAAGAAATATTATAAATTTATGGTATTATTTTTTAAGGTTCTTTTTTTGCTTAATATTTGCCTTAAAAATATTTAAGAAACAACTGGGGTTCTGATTTTAAAAAAGCATTGATCACATCATATCTCAAATTTTAGAGGAACTGTTTAATTTTTTTTTTTTTTAACGAAAAGAGCACGACTAACAATGGTTATCGATCGGTCCGAGCATTTTTCCAAAAAATAACTTGTTTTTACATTATTGAATTTTTTTAAGTTGGAAACTCGCGCATCCATTAAATGCTCTAGCTATCTACTTCTTTATACAAAACACACCACTTCTAGTTTTTGATCTATCCCCGTGGATTTATTATATATTTTTAAACATTCATTATTTGCTATTAATGTAACGAAGATTCGTTTTATAAAAAACCGACAAGTTTAAAATTTTTGAAAGAGAAAACTAGTTTTTAGTCTATCCTCGTAGATTATTATACAATTTTATATATTTATTATTTGCTATAAATTAATTTAGATCTCTATGTAAAATTAAAAAATAATTAAATTAATGATTTATTTTGGTTGTATCCTCATAAAGTGGAACACAAAATTGGTAATTCTACGTTAATTTCAGGCTCACTTAACATTTCCAGTCTCATCCAATTTCAAGCAGCCTGCAAGCTAGTTGTTTTTATGTTTTCTAATCACTGGTTTACTTTATCTTGAATTGTTCCCCGAAGGCAGACAAAACAATGTTCGAAACTGCAACCAGCGTAGTGAAGGAGTAAATAATACTATAAGTGGGACTTTTTGAATTTAAAAAAATATTTTGGGGATGTTTAATATTTTGCTTTAAAAATAAAAATAGGTCGGAATAACAGATAATTAGTCGTGGTATAATTTTTGATATAATAATTAATATTTATGGCCAACTAACCTCTTTATTTTTAATACCACTGCGTCATAATTAACATATTACATACATTATATTGATTTTTAAAACAAATTCGCCTTAATAATATTCTCGGAAATCTAAATTATAAACTCTTTAATGACATCAGATTTTGATGCAAATCCTTTGTCTTTATGGAACATGCATTTAATATTTACTGTGTGACATAGAGTGCAACATCCACAATATACTCATACTTTTTTGTCGGCTTGATTGCTCTCATGAAGTGTAGTAAACGATAACATGTTTATGCCAATTTATTTTAAAATACCAGACTTTGGAAAATTTAACAAAATCTATGACCAGTTTTTATTATCAGTTTTTTATTGGGATTTGCTTAGATTCATTCAGTCTTATTGCTTTTGTGACATTTAAAACCCCTTTTAGCACATTCCTGTGCAAAGACTTGCCGTGTATTGTCAATTAAGTGAATTTGAACGGAGTAGAAGAGTTAATCTACGAGAGAGTGAGATGTCATTTCGGGAAATTGGAAGAATCATTAACCGGGGTGCTACAACAGTGATGCGATGTTGGCAAGAGTGGTCTATACATCGTCGCAGGTAGCGACGTATAATGTCAGCAGGTAGCGTGGTATAGTGTCAAGAACGAGCTCAATAGAATGAGAAATGGAAGTAGAAAATTCGTCAAAGACGTGGAGAGAGACGACAACTTCAATTTTGCGTAAAGCGCGAGACTGCGCTTACTAGAGGCGTTATGGTATGGGGTGCTATAGCAATTGGAAGCAGATCACCTCTAGTTTTTTTAGACAGAAATATGAACGCCCACTCTTACATTAATAACGTATTAGAACCTGTTGCGTTGCCATACCTTTAACAACTGCAAAACCTAATTTTTCAGCAAGACAATGCTGGACCACACAGCTGCAGTTACAAGAGACTTTCTCCGACAAGTTAATGTTGCTCTTGTTCCATGGCCTGCAAGGTCACCTGATCTATCGCCTATTGAACATGTTATGGGACATGATGGATGGACAACGTTTACGTTATGACGTAAGATTGTCCTGGGAGACCCTACCACAGGCAGATATTGATCATTTGATTCGCAGCATGCCACGAAGAGTTACAGTATGTCAAAACTTACATGGTGGCGCAACTTACTACTGATTTTTTAAGAGTTTGGTTTAATTTTTCTTGTTGACAATATTATATATTGTTCTTCTTGTTTGCCCCATATATTTTTCAAAATATTAATAAAATATACTTATATTTACTGGGGGTTGCATTTTTTTTGTTACACAGTATATTTATTTACTTGCTAGAAATTAAGTCTACCGCATATAAAAAAAAAACATAAAAATAAATTTACTGCTGACGGATGTTTATATTCCTTTCTCACCGGGTATATTAAACATACGTGCATTTTAGGCAATAACATGGTACGGGATTTAAGTGGGCTTTTAAGAATTATTAGCTTTACCTCAGCAAAGTTTTATCTCTACGTGATGTATAGAAATTACGGTGCACTTTTCGAAAATTAAGTTATTACTTTGGGAACATGCCAATGGCTCGCCCGAAGCTCTTAGTATTATGGCAGTTTTATTAAAACGCCACCAGGGTTAATGGACTTCTGTTAATCTTGTTGACATAGAATTATAAGGTAGAGAATGGAAGCATTTTAGTTTTATGGTATTTTGTTATTATTGACTTTTTGCTTAAAATTACTTCTGACAGTTATTTAATTATAGGATTAAATAAAGGAAAAAAAATTAAATCAAGACAATACTATTAATAAAAGTTTTAGTGTACAGGGTGGCCCATTTATTATAGGACTATGCCTTTTCTCAGGAACTATAAGTTGTACGGGAAAAAGTTTTGTTTTAAACTTATTTGTAGCAGAGGTATATTAAATATTATAATACACACAACCAAACTTGGAAAAAATGGAGACATCTATAATTTTTCATTATTTTAATAAATAAAACTTTGTGCTTACCAATGACTTTTACTGCAAAAAGGACATATATCAATAATACAAATTAATAGGTTTATAAAATAAACACAACGGTATTTTTGTTGGTTTTAGAGACAAAATAAATTTATAATGGTCAAAAAGCACAAACAAAAAGAACATTGGCTATTTTAATAATCCGTGGTGCCACCTCTATTCCTTATGAAGGTTTCAATATGGGGTGACATGCTTCTTATTAAATTGTCAATACTGTCTTGGGGTACGTTTTCCCATTCTACTAACGCTGTATCAATAAGCTGTGTGACATTTTCTGGATTGTTTCGACGGGCCCGAACCCTTCTTTTGAGCTGGTTTCACAAATTTTCAATAGGATTTAGATCTTGTGAACATGCAGACCAGTCTAACACTGTGACACCTTCCGTTTCAAGACATTCTCTTGCCGCTCTGCTGCTATGAGGAGGTGCATTATCGTGCATGAAGATAAAATTATTCCCAATTGCAGCTCTCCAAAGCCTAATAATTGGTTCTAGCACTAAACTAACATACCTCCTACACGTTTAACTTTGTTGAAGTGGTAACAATGGAGTTTTTGCTCCCAGAATAATATCTTTCCAGAACATTACAGTTCCTCCTTTATACCTCGGGACAGATCTGGCAGCCTGGAGTCTTGCTTGTCCTCCTGGAGCTCTCAGAACCCGCCTTAGATCAGATGATCATCTGATCTAAGGCCAATTCTGGTCTCATCCGAAAAAAGAACATTTTGCCAATTCTCAGTTGTCCAGTTTCGTTGTTGAAGGCACCAAATTAGTCGGTCAATTTTATTTTGCCTAGATACCTGTGGGACCCGTAACTCTCTACTAGTGTACAATCCTCGAGCGCGAAGTCTTTTTCTTATGGTTTCAACTGAAACGTTAATACCTGTAACTTCCAGAAGTTGTCGTTGCAGCTCTGGATAAGAAACACTGGTATTTCTTTTAGCAATTTGGCGCACAAAGCGGTCCTGTTGTTTAATTGTGACTCTTTGACGAATTTGTCTGGGCCTGTTTTTAAAAAATCTTAGTTCCAAGCACCTTGCATATGTTTTCGATACAACACCCTGGGGAACGCCAACTATCTCGGTTACGTCTGGTTGAGGCATTCCTTGTTCAATAAGAGCAATAATTCTTCCCCTCTGCACATCTGTTAGTCCAGCATTTTGTGTTTCTTTTGGAGCGAAGAAAAATAACCGGAGAATCGTGTTTTCACTACTGAACACAAAATTAAAAAAATAATAAATCGTAGCAGTCGTTTCTCCTTTTTTATTAGATTTGTTAACAAAAAAAGCCTTATCTTAAAGTTGGATACCACATTTTTCCCTACAAAAAGTTAAGTCAGAAATAAAAAGTGATCCCATATAGGTTTGGTTGTGTGTATTTTTAAATCGTTTGCGTTTTTATATACAGGGTGGCGACACAAGACCAAGACCAGGCTAGTCTTGGTCTTAGTCTTGGTCTTGCAAGTCTGGTCTTGGTCTTGGTCTTGCAAGCAAAATCTTGGCTTGTCTTGTCTTGCAACTTAGCTGGTTTGGTCTTGCTGCAAGAGTCTTGCTGGTCTTGCTTTTTAGTAGTAATAATTTAAACTAAGCAATCTTAATTAAAATATAAGTTTTTAATATTCAAAAATAAATAAAGATAAAGACTATATTTTTTTGCTTTAAATTTTAAAATATAGCAATTTTAACCTAACATGTACATTTAAATTATTCATTTTAATTAAATTGAGACGCAACCTGCTTTTATACATTAAGTGGCATATAAAACATTTACGTGATAAGAATTATTTAAATTTTCTTTAAAGCATTTAAAATTATGAAATACAAAACTGTGTACTGTGCAGAGAAAAAAGACTTTTAATTTTAACCAGATGTGAAATTTCATGAAAATGATTCTTTTTTAAACAGAAAAATTAAAGCATTGGTTTCTGATTTAAACTAAAAAAGTTTTTAGAAAGCCTTTTAGTTCAAATAAACTTTTATTTTCAAATTAGTCAAACATTTGCCGTACAAAGTTTGTACAAATACTTATAAAAATTTGCATATACAAGGTGGCTCGATAGTGCGACAAAGCTTGATATCTCCGAAACCGTTTATAATGGTGAAAAACTTAATATACAAAAATTGTAGAAAAAAAAGGCGTAAAATGTAAAATTATTTTCTATTTTAGAATTTTTCAAAGAATTTACTACCACTCAAGAAAACTTTTTTATTTTTAGCTTTTAACCTAAAATAAAAAATTATGGCAAAAATTAAAAAAAAATCGCTTCCCTGTATATTATGCTGAAAATTCTTAAACTGTCATATAGCGTACATGGTTTTTTAATCATCATTTTCGGTTTTGACCAAAATGACGTCATCATTATACTTTTGTCATTGTTTTGACTTTTCCGTCTAAACTGAAAGTGAAATTTAAAATCCATTTATATAAAAAGTATTCCTATATGACATGACAAATATATTTTTTATTAAATCATTACTTTTACATTTATATCTTAGTTTTAAGGAGCAATCTTTACCAGCCACTTCTTACAGTGTAGCACAAAAATAATGGATTTCTGGATTTTGGAAATTTTTGATCCACCCTGTAAGTGGCATCACTAGATAGCTAATTAAAAAAAAACATTAGGACTAGGTATGTAATTTTTTAGCTTCTATAACTTTTGTACACCTAGTTTTTCTCTGTCGTAAACGGTTTTGGAGATATCGAGCTTTGTCGAACCATTATGTCACAATCCTATTATTTTTGAAACATGTTATTGAATTTACTAGTTATCGTTGTTAGATAATGTTATAAAAGAACAAAGTGATCGATTTAATTATTATTTTATTAAAAAAACCTGTAACTCATAAAATAATCGCCTTTTTAGGCAGTTCTTGACACATTTTTTGTCATGTCAGTATGAAATACCTCTGTGTATTGAATATGAAAATTGAATATTATAATTTAAAAAAAAAGTGACAAAAGTGCAAGAGTCTTGCAGGTCGGTCTTGGTCTTGCGTAGTCTTGCACTCTGGTTTTTTGGTCTTGGTCTTGCACCCCGGTCTTGGTCTTGGTCTTGCAAGCGAGAAGGCGGTCTGTCTTGGTCTTGGTCTTGCTGCAAGACCAAGACCGCAAGACAAGACCGGTCTCGCTCATCACTAGTTGGTGTTTGGCTTGTATACTTATTCTGCTTCAAACCCAAAGGATCAGTGCAAATGTGACATTTTTTTAGCAAGACATCTCTCTCAATAACTCTAGAATCTTGGACTTTCATTGTCTTTATTTGTAACTCCAATCGTTTTCAAGTGATAACTAAAAACTATTCTTAAAAGCTACGACTTATATACTATCCGTTGTTCACCAAAGCTTGACCGATTTTTCACGGTTCAGCAACAGCTGCCAGAAATTCGGAATGTCGACACTAGGTTTGCTAAATACATTTTGGTAATTTGCAATTATTACAGCTTCTTTAATTTTTTTTCTTCCAGTGGGTTTCTTTATGAATAATTTTTGCTTTCCACCATTGTATGCGGTGTTGTTTTGACCATGCGTGTTCGGCTATCCCTGATTTCGACGTTTTACCTCGTTCCGTATGTTTTTTATGTTTCAAGTGGTATTTTTGTTTCCTCGATGTATACCCCACCACATTCACAGGGAATTTGGTAAATACAGTCATTTTTTAAAACATTGTTGTCCGGTCTCGTTTTAGTAGGAATACTTTTTAGAGTGGTTTGGGACTTAAGTGCTGTTTTAATATCATACTTACTCGCTATTCTGCGGATCTTTTTCGAAGTTCCTTTAATATACGAAATAGTCATTAATATTAGGTATTGTGGAGTCTTGTTCATATTAGTGTTTCTTGTCTTATCTTGATATTTGTAGATTGTTTCCTTAACCAATCTCTCACTGTAGCCGTTCTGCTTAAGATCCCTCGTTATATTACTTATTTCGACTTGCAGGGATTCCTTACTGATACATAAGGTCACTGCTCGGTTATATAGAGTACGTATCTTGCTTCGTTCCGTTAAAGTGATTGGAATTCTGGTGTAAATATTGTTCAATGTGGGTAGGTTTAAAGAAACCAAGACTTGGTATCCCACACAACAATTTTTACTTTTTATCCCGTATAAATACCAAGCAATTTATTTAATCTGGTGCCATCTTAGAAAATCCCATGGCTAACTTTTAAAAATTATGGCCGGTACGTCAGCAAAGTTTTACCTCGAAATGATTTATAGAAATTACGCTGCAGTTTTAGAAAAATTAAGTTATTACTTTGGAAAAAAGCCAATAACTCGTTCGCCGGAGGCGGCTTTTAATAAAATGAAATCTTTATTAGGGCTATATTGAGGTTAATAAGTTCCCGATAATCCGATAAACACGGATTAATGGGTCGATCGGAGAGGCACGTAAAAGTTATATGTTATTTTGCTACTTAATTGGCGGTTTATGGCAAGAAAGCAATAAAAAAATAATATAGGTAGGAAATCCAAGGAAATAATAAAAATGGTAGATTATTGGTATAGGTCGTTTCTAAATTAGAGCCCTTAATTAATTCTGTCGCTAATAGTTTAACCTTAAATATTTCTTTAAAAAAATGCTTATGTCAAAATAAAGAGATATTTGAACTTAGCAAAAATGTTTGTTTTTATGTATATTACAATTCTTTTTGAGGATACGGTCTAGGGCTGAAGTAAAACTCTTTTTTTACCTAAGGCCAAGCATTCGGCAGTTTATTTTCCTTTTTTAAGGCTACAATATAAAGAAATGGTATATTACATACCCAGGTGGAAAGTGTTTCATTTCTGTCGAGAGATGCGTTAGTAGACCGAGGCGCAGCCAAGGACTACTCGATTTTGCTGTTTTTCCCCCGTTCTCGCGAATTTTTTTAATGCATTTAAAACGTGCGTCACCAAAGTCTGCCCTTAGGTATCTGGCCCCCTTTACACTCCGTTAAGTCACATCACATCAAGCTCTCCGCGCTGTGTCTTTCGTTACTCTGGTTAAATCTCCTGGGTGAAAATCGGCGGAATTTTAGGAATGTTTATGCAATGTTGAGGTTATGTCTAGTACGAGTCTGGGGCTTTTTCAGTATATCTAACACTAATAAATAATTTACTTATTTAAAGGCTTTATAGTCATTTTCTCTATATTACAATCAGAGAAGATACACAGACACTAAAGTCATTTTTCAGATACTCCTTGATTACTTACGGCCGAGTGATGATCGCGTTGTTAAATTTGAATGGACTTAGCAGTTTAGAATGTTTAACAAAACGCATTGTCAGGGGTTATTCAATGATTTTATTAGGAACCTGTCAAAATCGCATTTTGTTAAACATTCTAAACGTTGTCAGTTAGCTAAAGGTTGTTAAAGTTAACAACGGTTTAGAATGTTTAACAAAATGAGATTTTAACAGGTTGCCTACTAAAATCATTAAATAACAATGACAATGACGTTTTGTTAAACATTCTAAACTGCTAAGTCCATTGCTAAATTTAAGAACGCGATCATCACTCGGCCGTAAGTCTATTAAAAAGAACCTTATTCTTTTCAAAACTCGCAAATCATTAAAAAGCTTTAGGAAAAGACAGGAACAAACGGTACACGGCAAGAAACGAGTAAGTTTTTATTCTTTTAATTCAAATTCGAAAGTTGTCCTGCTAAGCCCGAAACCCATAAGTCGTTCGGCTGAGCGGGAAATTTGAATTTAATACCTTTTGTCTGTGTACATGTATCAATTTTTTCCTTTTTTTCTAATTTTTAATTAGCAGTTGGAAATGTATAAAATTTGCAGTTACAATATCTGCCAGTATTCTGACATTCAACTACACAACAACTATTATGCACCATTTTTAATATGTTTTTATCCAATTGTTTAAATTTAAGTCAAGCATGATTTAACAAAAATTTGGACCACAGCGAGCGCTGCAATCGATTTAGCTATCCCCACTACCACCAATATCTATAAATAATGAAATATGCAAAACAGACAAAATCTGGACACCCTGTACTATTTACAATTTGTATGTAAAAGTCTAAAAACTTGATTTTCTTAATTTTTTTTTTGCTATTACCATTACAAGTGGGATAAGCAAATAATTTTCCAACGGCAGACGATGACCTTTAGGTATATGGTAAGGTATAAAGGGTATTCCAATAAGAGGTTTCGAATGTTTTTATTTGCTCTTCTTATCTCAATCATCAGTACAATTTTAACAATGGAGCGCTATACTGTCGAACAACGTGTTTACATTATAAAAACGTATTTTAAAAATGGGTCTTCTGTGAGAGGCGAATTCGGGATTACTTTGGTGTACACAATCGTCCCTCAGAAGCAACTATTCGCAAAATAGTGCATAAATTTAAAACTACCGGATCTGTGCAAGATATTAAAACAAAAATACGGGAACGTCCAGCTCGTTCCGTTGAGAATATTCAGGCTGTTCGGGAAAGTGTGGCTGAAAATCCACAAATGTCTGTTGAAAGACGTTCACAACATTTGGGCATCGGCAGAACTTCAACGTGGCGAATTTTGAAAAAAGATTTAGGTCTGCATCCTTATAAAATTCAAATTACTTAGGAGCTAAAGCCACACGATCATGGACAACGTCGTGCTTTTAGCAATTGGATCCTACAGAGGAAGGCAGAGGACAATATTTTTTGCAATAAAATCATTTTTAGTGACGAGGCTCACTTCCATTTAAACGGTGACGTAAATAAACAAAATTGTCGTAATGGGGCAATGAAAATCCTAGACAGATTCACGAAAAGCCAATGCATGCCCAACGTGTAACAGTTTGGTGCGGTTTTTGGGCTGGGGGTATAATTGGTCCGTATTTCTTTGAAAATGAAGACGAACAAGCTGTTACAGTAAACGGAGAGCGATATCGAACAATGATTGATGTTTTTTTATGGGATGAGATAATGGAGATGGATGTAGACAATATATGGTTCCAACAAGATGGGGCGACATGCCATACAGCACGAGAAACATTGAATTTATTGCGTACACGGTTTGAAAAGAGTATTATCTCAAGAAACGGAGACGTAAATTGGCCACCAAGATCTTGCGACTTGACGCCGCTAGATTATTTTTTGTGGGGCTATGTGAAAAGCAAAGCTTACGAAAACAATCCCTAACCATTCAAGAATTGAAACAAGAAATTACACGAATAATTCGTGACATAACTCCAGAAATGTGTTTAGAAGTAATGGAAAATTTCAACAAAAGAATTGTGTGCTGTCAGAGAAGTCGTGGTGGTCATTTAGCAGATATTGTATTCCACGTATAATTGTACACTGTTCAGCTACGCAGTGCCATAAATAAACTTCAAATATGTTATAAAACTTTCATTTTATTCGTTACCAACATTCGAAACCTCTTATTGGAACACCCTTTACAAGCGAGCCCACAACTCCCTTTTCCATATTTATCGAGTAAATTGTTTCGTCCACTTTCACCGCAAACAAATGGCGTTCATCGCTCTACAATATAATTTAATCAGGTTCAAATTTATTTTAACAAATTGGAGTATATAAATTTAACAAATTCAATTTTGCTATGCGGTGCTCTTACAAAAGCTCAATTTATACGGTACAAACCATATCCGCGAATTTAAAGGGAATTTACGCGCTAATAATAAATTAGGAATAATAAGCCTCATTATAGTTACTTGTTATAAAAATCTCATATTTGAGGAGAGCACAATTCGAAAAATTAGCTGTAAATAAGGGGGTAAAATGGATGTATTTTAATGAAAATTACACCTCGCTACTTTGTAACCAATCAAAATGGTTTTTGTGACAGATCAACATGGATGCAAGTAATTTTTTGAAATATATTTTTTCTACGTGTGAATTATAGTTTGTTGAATGTTTCATTGATAATTTTATTTTCCGGGAATGTTATTTTTTAAAAAGAATATTTTGCCTTTTTTTAGAATACAAAAAAAAATACTTATTTTCAATTTTATTAAAACTAAATTATTTTGAAGAGGGTGATCCCCTATAATGTTAACCTCCTGAAACTTTTTTATGTTAAGCGTCCGAAAAAATTTAAAAATATGGTTACGTAGGTACTGAAAAATACTTTTCGTTAACCAATTAAAAAAAATAAAAGTCAGTATAGAGAGAAAAACAAAAAGTGTATTTTTTCAATGGATCATTCTATATATAAATATATTTTTTGATTCCTCGTAAAATTTTAAGCATAATTCATATAACATACCATATACCTAAATTCAACCGTTTCTGAAATATTTGCTTTTAAAACCTTATTAATAAAATATCATAATAATCAAGTATTTCATTAAACAACTGTCAGATAAAGAAATGAAAAGATGTAACATTAACAATAACAAAAACAATGGGTTATTAAATGTAGAGATGCTCTAACAAGCCTTATTTCCTTCAACACATCGGATTCTTCGAAATTCGTCTAATTCATCTGTTATAAATGCTGGGTTATTTTTATTTAAATTATTTATTTCATTTCAAATTAAATTTTTAAGATGATTGAGGTTTTTAATTTGGTGTCTGTATACACGGTTTTGTACATAAACATGTATGCACGCATCCATGGGTGTCAAATCGGGGCTATTCGCAGGCCCTTTAATTGGCGCATTTCTTTTCATCTATTCAGAAAACCTCTCATTTAGGCGGTTAACCACATCACGAATATTGTGAGGGGGTGCCCCATCCTGTTGAAAAATGATATTTTGTAACATACTTAAAGGCAGATCGTCTAAATATGCTTCTAACTCATTTAACAAGAAATCTAAATAGCGGGCTCCATTTAAAACAGTATCAAAAAAATACGGACAAATAACTCGAACGCCCAGGATACCACACCATACATTTATGGATTGTCGCCCTTAGAACTTAAATTCCCTATAAGAACGAGGATTCTCTCTTGTCCATTGTCTGGTGTTTTTTCGGTTAAATAGGCCACTCGTAGAAAAGGTAGACTTGTCGGTACATAAAACTACTTTTAAAAAATTGTTGTTTATAATAATTCTATGTAGAATCAGTCGACAAAATGTGACCCAATCATCTTTTTGCATTTAGGTAAGCTTTGTAGTGGGTTTAGTTTTATATGGCTTTAAATCCAATTTTTTAAGCGTTCTTTGGACTTTCCATATAAAGTTTGCTTAATATTTTCTTTTGTTTCTCGTAATGTCTTTAAAATTTTTCGTATGAAATTGTTTGGATTCTCTTCTATGGCAAGCAAAATATTTAATTCTGCATTTTCATCTACGTTCACAGTTTTTTTCCCTTTGTAAACTTGACGTTTCTTAAAACTTCCTTGGATATACGTACCGGGATCATCTTCTATCATATTTCTAATGGCAGCGCGGCAATTAAAATTATTTTTAACATAAAAAGTTAAAATAATCTGTTTTTTCCTGTCTGAGTACGGCATTTTTACTCACTTAACAAGACAACTCCCACAAAATTGACATAATGTCACTACAGTTATTTATTTTTAACAAACATATTGCTATCCCAAGGCTCCTTGTTTTGTGACAGTTGTTTAAAAAAATATTGAATGATAATGTTTCAAATACGAATATTTTAGAATCGGTTGAATTTAGGTATATGGTATGTTATATTAAATATGCTTAAAATTTTACAAGGAATTAAAAAATATATTTATATATAGGGTAATTCATTAAAAAAATACACTTTTTGTTATTCTCGGTATGCTGATCATTTTTCAATTTTTTTTAGGTTAAAAAAAAAGTATTTTCAAGTACCTACATACTCATACTTTTAATTTGTTTTTATATTATGTGCAAGGTAAATAATTTTTTTCTATTTTTTTATATGTATAATTAATTTTAAACCCAAAATTAGAAAAAAAAATCTTAGACACATAGTAACCATTTAAGTTACGCTCTGTTGCCAACAGTTTTCATTTTTACCTCTTTGTTAATTTACCCCGTTGTTAAGATCGTCAGTAGCCGTCACTAAGTAAATAAACATATCTTTAAAAAAAGTGTAAATATGTAAAACTTCGCCAAAAACGTTCGTCGTTCGACTCGATGTGATGAAGCGGGCGCGGTGTTGCCAAATTTTTTAAACTTTGAAAAGCCATATTTCAAAATCAATTAACCCATGTGTTTTTGGCTTTGTGACTTGTTTTAAGCATCACTATCGCTCACTAAAATTGTGAGCATCCTACTATTTACACCCTGTATTTTAAACTGATAAAGATAAATCCACAAAACTTAATAATCGTGCCATGTAGTAACTATATTAAAAATTCTACAAGCCACGAAATTAAAAATATCGAACTTCTGCGGCCTCATATAAGACCAAAAAATAACCGTGGCCCCTCGAAGTTATTAAGCCGGCTCTATATCTTCGAGATTAAACTATAAATTTTAAAATTATGGTCTGACTAAATAAAAAACTTGACGGAGTTAGGCAAGAACGGAGTTCAGAGTTAATTTCTGTTTTGCCCGCGGGAAGCAATTTGTGGCAGAGTACACCAATGATTAGAAAACTGAGAGGGAAAATAAAAACAACGCGGTGAGATACGACGCTAAATTGGACGGTCGAGTGGTATTATTTTACTAAGTAAAGACAATATCCGATGGGATGTATTGCAAAAACTATGCTGGAAGAAACTGAAGGGTACAGGTGCAAAACAAGAAATGTCACAAAAACAAAAAGTTATGTAATTAACATTTTAATTTTTCAAAGTTAAAAACATTCTTAAGTGTCACTTTAAATTATAAACTGCTAATAAAACTTTAGTTTACCTTATAAAGTCTTATTTTTAGAAACATAAAATATTTAAATGAAAATGTATTTTTTATAATAATTAAAAAATTAAAGTAATTCACTTTTGGAACATACAAAAACTGGTAATGTCCACTGTGTCCCATACAAGGAATGTCCAACTTAATATTTTTTTTACTAATTATACATGAGGAATGGCTTCAAAGTAGGATTGAGCCCCTCAGAACCAAATCTTTTTAAATCTATTAAATCCTTGTACTTTTCTGCATTAATAGGTAAAAAATTTTGATTGGAAAATTCTGGCAATTGTCACTTGGTGCAGTACCTGTAATTTTCAATGACTCTTGATGATGTTCAAACTTTCCTTTAGTAATCCCAAATATGGATAAAAATGCCTTATAGCAAACAGGTACTTCCTTTGTGTCATCATTTTCTATCACCCTCACATTGTAAGTGAAATGGGTTTGGTGGAAATTAGCATCCATTTTATCTGTCTTTCCACTTCGCCTTCTTTTTATAGAACACCTATTCATCAAGCCACATAAGTATAAATTTTGATCATCTGTGCCCTTCATGCTGTTGAAGTTTTTAAGTAATTTTACACGTTGCTTTGATGATATTCTATCAAAACATTTTAATCTTTTACACCTACAATCATTTCCCGGCTCGTGCGTAGCAACTCTCATTTTTTTCATCACTTCCCGCATTCTTCCTGTTTTCTTTCGTTTCTTTGTTTCATGCACAAAGCTGTTATTATTTTTTCCTACGAGCGTGCGGAAAAGTCCACTTTTCCGCACGCATTTGGCCAGTTGCCCCCGCAAAGGAACTTTTCTGCACGCCGTGCGGAAAAAGTAAACTACTCTAAAATCTTACAGGTAAGCAAGATTTATATGTATTTTAGTAATTGTAGGCTATTTCATGCAATATACGAAGCCATTGCAAGTTTTAGTTTATTCTCTTTTTTTGTTTGTTACTTCGTAATTTTCAATATTTCAACTAAAACACAAAAAAAACATTTTTTAATTACCCTGTATAATAATAATAAATGATTATGACAAGTCAAGCAACAATATGTAATCTTGGTGATTTTAACACATGTCAGATTTTTTCTTCTTTCCATATGAACAAGCAATTGCACAAATGAATTTCAATACAAACAAGCATTTTTAATGAAAAGGCGTCATAGTATCTTTTTTTAATTAAATAAAAATCCGACAAAAATAATTATTTAAAATGAGTAGTTCGATGAGGAGCTACCAGATTCTATCCTGGATGCAGCAAATACCGTAAGTTTGAATTTATTACCAGCAAAATCTCGTGAAAAATATGAGAATCAATATAGTCATTTCGAAAACTAGTGCTCCAGCAAGGGGACAAAAGTATTAAAGAAGAATTTCTTGGCCTATTTTGCGGATTTCAAAAACATATAAACCTAATACCTTATGGAGTAAGTACTCTATGTTAAAATGTGTCCTCAAAGTGAAAAGGAACCTTGATTTAAGTTCATATTTCAAGCTAACATCACTACTTAAACACCAAAACGTGGGATACCGGCCAAAAAATCAAAAACTTTCAGCAAAGAAGAAGTTTCAAGATTCATGAAAGAAGCACCTGATAATATTTACCTTCTAATAAAAGTTGCTACAATTTTTGGATTAGCCGGTGCTTGTAGGAGAGATGAACTTACAAAAATAATGATTGATGACATACAGGATAATGAAAATTTGATAGTGGTGAAAATTCCTGACAGTAAAAATAACACTTCCAGAATCTTTGTAGTGTCCGATGAAACAAATAACCGACTTTATCTGCAATTGTACCGTAAATATGCAAATTTGCGAAAACCACATACCCCACACAGACGTTTTTTTGTCCAGTATAAACAAGGAGCATGCAGTACTCAATGTGTGGGAATAAATGGATTCAATAGGTAAAATGCCTTCAGAAATTGCTGCATACCTAAAATTAAAAAATCCAGAAGAGTACACTGGACATAGTTTTCGTCGATCCTCTGCGACTATGTTAGAGGATTCTGGAGAAGGAATTACCAATGTCAAGCGACTTGGGGGCTGGAAATCAACGGCTGTAGCTGAGAGCTACATTGATGAATCCACAAATCAGAAAAAGGATATGTCGAATAAAATATTGACCATGAACAACTCCCCTCCTGAGCTAAGTCAACCTTCATCAAGCCGTAGCAATAAGCGCTTCCATAAGCCACCCGCTAAATGAAATTACAGGTTCTGCAATTAATTTACAATATGCTAATAACTGTTCTTTTGTTGTAAATGTTATCAACAAATAATTCCCATTTATAAATATGTTGTAGTAGTTCTTTCAGATTAAACATAATTTAAAAAATAATCATTGCTTTAATATTGGTATTATCTGACGCTCGTAGGAAAAATTTTGTTCCTAACGCTTGCGCAAAGTGACTTTTCCGAACGCGACTGCCAAGCAGTCAAGTATCACTTTGCGCACTTGTTAGGAAAATAACTATTTTCGCTACTATCACTCATTTTACTAACGATAGACCAAAAAAACAACTATCTCTTCGAAATCATACACAGCCGCTCCCAAATAAACACTTGACATAACCTCAAAGTTCACTTAAGTATTTTGACAGCTTGGACATTCCTTCTTACGTTCCGTTACACTATGGACCTGTTTTGTTCTTGTATACAGTTTTGAGACTTATGTAATACATCTGACTATACTTGTTTTTACGCTTTTTGTGTAATGCCAAATAAAAATACGCGGGAAAAAAAAGTATTGCCATCAAAAATAAACTTTTTGAATTATGCAGTTTCATTTTACTCCTTAAAGTAAAAAAAAATATCTTTTAACAATCTAATACAGGGTATAATAATATAGTCGCGTTAGAATATTAGTAAGACAGCTTATAATTTATAATTTTTGTTTTTCTTGATAAACTGATAAGGTTTTTTGCGTTCTTTATGATAATATGTAACCCTGCAATATTTCAATTTGATCTAGCCAACGGTTTTTTTTGTTTCAAGTAATCAAACTTTTGAAAAAATTAGAGGACAAATTTTTGGGACCTTAAACGTTTTACAATCATGTTAAAAATGAAAAAACAATGTTTATTTTTTTTAATTTAACGGTTAAATTTTCAAAAAAAAAATCGAAAAGAACTCGATTTTTTTTAGCGAAAATTCCTTTGAATATTTGTTACAACGATGTTTTATTATTTTTAACTTAATTCAGCTTTTGCAAGTTATGGTTTTGTTCTTTCGTTTTTAATTCAATGAAAAAAAGTTGATGACCTAAATCAAATTTCAGCAGAGTGTCAAATACGCACCAATTAGACAGTAATTAATGGATTTGCCCCCTCCTCCGCTTTGAGTAACGCTAATGCTGGAGGTAAAGGTCTCAACTGCATTAAAAATTATTTAGACATAAAAGACAAAAAAACTAAATTTTTTCGATTTTTTTTGCAAATTTTATCGTTGCTTAGTGTTAAAATGTTAAAAAATTCGATTTTTTTTAATTTTTAACATGATTGTGAAATGTTTACCATGGAGGAACGATATAGGGGTAGATGGGACGTGTATATGATGGGAGATTACCGCTGGAGTTTAAAAGGAGACCTACCTCAAGTATCTCATTTCAGAAAATTATTAAAAAGTTTATTTTAAGCTATTTTTAAAAATTAAATTTATTTTTGTGGTAAGTTTTTTTAAGTGTTTTTCTACTCAAGTGCACACCGTAAAAAGGGTTTTCCTTTTGATGTCAGGACGCCTAATATTTACAGAGAAGCTGTTTTTCCTTCTGGAAAAAAATCCTTGTATTTATGTGTAATTAATAAAAAACATTTTTATGTAGTAGAAAATCATCTGTAGACAATCCCGTTTGTGTTCGTCCAAATACTACTTTTTATCTTTTTCCTTTTCTGTCATGGAGCTTACTTAATTTAGCCATTATTCCTGGCAATTTAATGCTTATTTTAAGCTTTTCAAATGTTTATTCGGTTTCGCTGCCGCTTGGAAAGTCTTTATTTGCTTCAATTTCTAATCACAGATTTACTCCATGGAAAATCGTTCTCTTAGGCAAAATAAAACAAACACTTTATTTGGTACGGTGAAAATAAAAAACGTGAGAAAAGAAGAGCGGATGATTTCAGCTTCAAGAAACACCCATTGTTTCTGTACAAATTTGTTAAGCTTTATAATATTTTGTTTTATTACTGGGTAATTAGAAGCAACAGTTTAAAATAATATGAGTTTTTTTTGTGCTTATCTTTGTTAAAATTAACAACATATATACAATGAAGGCTTTATTTGAGATATCTGCTGGTAGTAGATATTTACATTATAAGTCCGGAAAATGAAGTTGTACAGTGTAAAAATTGTAGACCCCTTATTTGTTTCATACCTACTTTTGATTTGGTTTTTGTTGGTTAATTTATGGTATATATAGGGTGTACAAATAAGAAAGGAGGCCGGCTGTATCTTAGAAAATATTTATCGCACAGCGTTGGAAAAAAAATATTGTTTGAAGTGGTCAAGAGAAATAGCTGGAAATTATTCTTAAGTTTCTGAAATGGCCGCTAGGGGGCGTAAGTGCAATCTTGAATTTAAAAAAGTGATGTTTCTGTGAATTTTGCTATATTAACCTAACAAAAAAATACCTGATCTTTAAAGTCGAGGGTAATCGAACCTTTTTGTTTGACAATTTTTCTATATCTCTAAAAATAAGTGTGGGGGGTATTCAACGTTTCCGTCAAACACACCCTGTATCTTCGAAAGGCTGAGCGATTTTAACAAATTGGTCTAGTTGAAAAGAGCATTCTTGGGCTATTAATTTTAAAGTTTTGTTAGTTTTACGTCGCCGCTAGAGGGCTTTTTTCGACATTCCGACGGAAATGGTTAATTTTCTCAAAAAATTAATTGCCTTGGTATATTTTTTTCCTATGAAAAAGTAGCCAAATAATGCCTTAACAAGCTCGCAAAACCGTATCTCGATATCTTGTTCCTTACCTAAAATTTAGGCCAAAAAATTTTATTCTCCAATATCTCAAAAACTGTAAAAGCTACAAGAAATATCACATAACATAAATTATGTATTTTTATAAAACCTTTAATTTAGGTTATAAAATTGTTTCGTCTAAATGCAATACTTTACGAGTTATAATCAAAAATCGAATTTTCAGGATTTTTTTAAGGTATACTCCTAGAATTTGCTTTTTTGATTATAACTCGTAAAGTACTGCATTTAGATGAAAAGATTATTAAACCTAAATTGGAGGTTTTGTAATAATACAAAATTTATGTTTTATAAAATTTCTTGTAGCTTTTATAGTTTTTGACATATTGACGTATAAAATTTTCTTTGGTCTAAATATTAGGTAAGGAACAAGATATCGAGATGCGGTTTTCGCGAGCTTATTTAGGCGTTACTTTGCTACTTTTTCATAAAGAAAAAAATTATACCAATGTTTTTAATTTTTTTGAGAAAATTAACGATTTCTGTCGGAATGTCGAAAAAAGCCCTAGCGACGACGTGTGAAACTAACAAAACTTTAAATATTTTAAGATTTATAGCCCAAGAATAGCTCTTTTCAACTAGTTCAAGTTTGTTAAAATCGGCTTAGCCGTTTCGAAGATACAGGGTGTGTTTGACGGAAACCTTTGAATACCCCCACCACTATATTTTTAGAGACATAGCAAAAATTTTCAAACAAAAAAGGTTCAGATTATCCTCGACTTTAAAGATCAGGTATTTTTTTGTTAGGTTAATATAGCAAAATTCACAGAAACATCACTTTTTTAAATTCAAGATTGCACTTACGCCCCCTAGCGGCCATTTTAGAAACTTAAAAATAATTTCCAGCTATTTTTCTTGACCACTTCAAACAATATTTTTTTTCCAACGCTGTGCGATAAATATTTTCTGAGATACAGTCGGCCTCCTTTCTTAGTTGTACACCCTGTATATACCCTAAATTAGCCAACAAAAACCAAATCAAAATAGATATAAAACAAATAAGGGGTCTACAATTCTTACCCTGTACAAGTTCATTTTCCGGACTTATAAAGTAAATATCTATTACCAGCAAATAAAGCCTTCATTGTATACATGTTGTTAATTTTAACAAAGATAAACACAAAAAAACTCATTTTATTTTAAACTGTTACTTTTAATTAACCAGTAATAAAACAAAATATTTTAAAGCTTAACAAATTTGTACAAAAACAATGGGTGTTTCTTGAAGCTGAAATCATCGCCTTCTCTTTTATTTCTCACGTTTTAATTTACTCTTCACCGTATACCAAATAAAGTGTTTGTTTTATTTTGCCCTAAGGGAACGATTTTCCATGGAGTAAATCTGTGATTAGAAATTGAGAAGCAAAATAAAAGGCACTTTCCAAGCGGCAGCTTGAAACCGAATAAAAACATTTGAAAAGCTTAAAATAAGCATTAAATTGCCAGGAATAATGGCTAAATTTAGTAAGCTCCATTACAGAAAAGAGAAAAGATAAAAAGTAGTATTTAAACTAACACAAATGATATTGTTTACGGATGATTTTCTAGTACATAAAAATGTTTTTTTATTAATTACACATAAATACAAGGATTTTTTTCCAGAAAGAAAAACAGCTTCTCGGTAAATATTAGGCGCCCCAACTTTGAAAAGGAAAACCGTTTTTAGTACCGTAGTAAAAAAACACTTAAAAAACTGACCACAAAAATAAATTTACTTTTCAAAAATAGCTAAAATGATTTTTTTAATGATTTTTTGGAATAAGATACTTTAGTTAGGTCTTTTTTCAAGCTCCAGCGGTAATCTCCCATCATATGCACGTCCCATCTACCCTTATATCGTTCCTCCATGGTAGAAATTTCTTGGTGAAATCTTTCTCCTAATTCGTCACTAAAGTGACCGAGATTTTCAGGAAAATGGTGCAGGTGAGAGTTTAAATAATGGAGCTAGACGCACATGTTGCATTCTAGATTCCTTAGACAAGATAGCATATGTTGAACTAAATATTTGTAGTATGGTGCCTTAGTATTACCGAGAAAAATTTTCCAAAAAATTTCCTAAAATTTTGCTGTGTTCTTCCTTTAACCTTTAAGATTCCTTGGCACCTACCCTCACATAAAATACAAAAAACCTGTGTACTAAAAACGGAATCGTCTCTTTCTTGCTACATTATATCTTACACAAGTCAAATTGAACAAGCTTAAGTTGACAAATTTGTGACAAATATAATACTAATGACAAATAATAACTTTCTTGTCATAGAAACTTAATATACCAATTGATTAAAGTGTTTGATATACCTAGCAATATATTCTTGTCTAGTTTTTTATTTCTTATCAACTCAATATTTCGAGCGTGTAAAAATAAGCGTAAGCATCTCGGTCAGTAAATTCTTACTGGTTTCGGTTGTTCACATCCTCAATCGGTAAGAAACACTTACTTTATACTTAACTATTTTATTATTATAGAGAGTTCCTTTTTTATTAATACAGGTATATTATTAATTAGATATATTTATTGGTATAAATAGGTTTTTTGGGCCACTAAATTTAAATATAATATTAGAAATTACATTTAAGGGCTTAAAAGGGTGAATTCACCTTTTTTATCCCCATACTCCAAAAACATACATTTTGCTAAAAAAAAGTTTTTTCCTCATTTTTAATGGTACACATAGGCCACTGAATTCAAATCTGATACCAGGAATAATAATAAGAGGGGTTAAGTATCCCTATTTTAATTTCTTTTACCCTAAAGACATTATTTTTTCCAAAGTTACCGTTTTTTTTTTAATTTGAAGTAATGAGGTAGGTTTATTAGGTGGTTAAACTTAAATCTCAAGTCAGAAACGATATACAAGAGGTTGTATTAGATTTTCCGTTAAATACAAAATTGTTCTTATTTCTTTGAACAGGCAATCTAATGAGCTTTTCATATTGCCACAAAAAAGACTTTTTAGTGTAAACGAATTCTTAGGGATGAAAAACCATGTTTTTTAGACAATTTTATGTCCACGGAGTAAGATGGGTTCAATTTGAGGCAATTTGATGATCCGATCCCCTTGTATATTATTTCTGACATCATATTTAAATTCAGTGTCCCAAAAAACCTATATGTACCGTTTAAAATGGGGAAAAAACTTTTTTTAGCGAAATGTATGTTTTAGGGGTAAAGGGGGCAAAAAAGGGTGAATTAAGCCCTTCTAAACCCTTAAATGTGATTTCTAATATTATATTTAAATTCAGTGGCCCAAAAAACCCAAGATCGCCAAATTTTGATTATATGAAGAAAATAAAATTTTACATATGTCAAGCAAATATCAAAATTTTAAAATTTTTGAAATTATAGGAGATGGAAATTGTTTATTTAGAGCAGTAAGTCTTTTTTTATATAACACACAAGAAAAACATGATGAAGTTCGAAGTAAGACCTCAAAATTTATTTTAAATGAATGGGAAAAACTTAAAAACTATATTTTGGATGAGAATATATCAAAAGATGAATATTACAAGAAAATTAATGCTCCAGGTACTTATGGAACGGCTCTAGAATGTTTTGCCTTATCTGAAATTTACAAAATTAATTTTAATGTATTTACACTTGTTGAAAACCTACCCCTAAGCCAGATTTTAAGCAAGAAAGCTATGGTTTTATCGGATTGTTTGAAGAAACATACATCAACTATTAATCTTCTTTTTCGCGGAAACCCTAATAACGGACATTATGATCTCATTCAGAAATATAATTTAGATAATGAAGAACAAAAAACATCTTGTTCGATATGTCAAAAATCGTTCAAGAATATCAATGGCCTTAAAATTCATAATGTAAAAATGCATCTAAAAACCAACGTAAAGAAGAATTTGGAGAACTCAAAATCTAAAAATAACATGTCTGATGTAATAAATGTAACGTTCGAAAAATTCAATGAAGTATCCACCAATCAAATTGCAAATAAAACCCCTGAAAATTTAATTAATCAAAATCCAAGTTTAAATGGTGAATTTTTAATCAAAGCTTTCGCTGAATTAAAATCATCAACTCCCATTGTAAAAATCATTCCAAAAGGAGCCAGACCATCAATTTCTGATGAACTTTCATTTCTTCTTGAAAAATGTGTATCAAAAAATGACTTTCATTCTTGGATTTCATTATTTCTTTTCCCATACGCTGTTTTAGCAATACCTGTCAACTCAAAACATAATAGAAAATCTTCTTTAACAACATTGATAAAAAACAATTTAAAATCCTGGTTGAAAAATAAGTTTTTACAAACAAATGATCTTCTTGAATTATATATAAAAATATCAGTTACATCTAAAAAACCATCAAAGAAGAAAGATTCCAACAAGTTTGATGAGAATAAGTACCTTTCAAAGAAAATCAAAGCCAAAATTGCAGATGGAGATATCAGAAATGCAATCCGAATTCTCACTTCAGATGATACTATCGCACCTAGAAATGAAGAGACCTTTGAAAAACTGAAAAAGAAACATCCAGTATCCGAACAAGATAATGATGTCGATTATTCCTTTAAAAATATTGATTTCAATTTTAATTTATCTGAAAATGAAATTAAAAGTGCTATTTCTTCATTTCGTCCTGGGTCTTCTGGTGGTATAGATTCATTAAGACCAAGACATCTTAAGGACTTGGTAAGTGACGAGCATGGTAACCATTCTTTTAAATTACTGTCGTCAATTACGTCTTTTATAACTCATTTATTTCAAGGTTCAGTTCCAAAAGATATTTGTAATTTTTTTTATGGAGCAAACCTATGTGCTTTTAATAAAAAAGATGGAGGTATTCGACCAATAGCAGTAGGAATATGTTTCCGACGTTTAGCTTCTAAGGTAATTTGCTCTCGTATTTATGAAAAGCTAGGAAACCTTTTTCGCCCATATCAACTTGGCTTTGGAACAAAATGCGGAGCAGAAGCAGCAATATATCCTCACGAATCAGATAAAGTTATTTTAAAAATAGATTATCAAAACGCTTTTAATATGGTTAATAGAAAAACAATTTTATCACGAGTAAGCGAATATCTCCCAGAATTTTTACCATTTATAGCCCAATGTTATGATAATCCGAGTTTACTTTCTTACGGTGATCAACATATTTTTTCTCAAAGAGGTGTCCAATAAGGAGATCCTCTTGGACCAGCTCTTTTTAGTTTAGCAATTCATCCACTTATTTTATCATTAAATACAGAAATAAATCTTTGGTATCTAGATGACGGTACACTTGCTGGAAACCCAAAATCGGTTTTAGATAATTTTCATAAAATAATCAGAGGAAGTAAAGATTTGGGTTTAAATTTAAATTTTGATAAGTGTGAATTAACTGTTTTATCTAAAGATCATTCCAATATACTATCAAATTTTTTAAGTGTTGTTCCTAATCTGTCAGTAATTCCCATTTCAAATTTTAATTTATTAGGAAGTGCTTTTTCGTCAAATGAAATTGAATACTCAATTAATAAAAAGACAGAATTTTTAAAATCTCTTAGTACCAAATTAAAATTTATAGACTCACATATTTCCTATTATTTACTAAAATATTCCTTTGCCATACCTCGAATGTCTTATTTGTTAAGATGTTCACCTTGTTGGAAATCTCCAGAATTACTTTGTAATTTTGATAATGTATTACAAAGTTTAGTTCAAGACATAACAAATTGTGATATTAAATTAAATTCTTGGTTACAAAGCACTCTTCCAGTAAAATTTGGAGGTCTTGGAATAAGAGATACATCCACCCTGTCTATTTCTGCCTTTTTAGGTTCAATCAATGACGTGTCAGGTTTACTTTCCAAAATTTTACCTTCCTATATTCTTGCGACAGTAGATAATGATTTTAACAATTGTTTTGTAAGATGGTTATCTGTTTGCAATCTTCAAAATCAACCACAAGAATTACCAAAAAAACAGAAAGATTTTGACTTTTTAATTTGCCAACTCGTCACAAATATATTACAAACATGTGCCAGACAAGTGAAGATAAGGCACGTCTACTTGCTCTTCAGGCCCCTGAAAGTAATGCTTGGATTAACGCACTTCCATCTTTGTCCTTGGGAAATTTGTTAGATAACAAAACATTCCATATTTCCATCGCTCTCAGACTTGGTCTGCCTGTGTGTGGAGAGCACATCTGCGTTTGCGGCGAAAATGCTGATATTTATGGCCTACATGGGTTAAGCTGCAAAAAAGCGCAGGGCGTTCTTCTAGACACAGTCAGATAAATGACATTATCAAAAGAGCTCTGATTTTAGCTGAAAATCCTTCTGTGTTAGAGCCTCTTGGAGTTTGCAGAAGCGATGGAAAACGGGTAGATGGAATGACCTTAATTCCCTGGAAATATGGAAAACAATTACTTTGGGACGCTACTTGCAGCCATACACTTGCAAAATCCTATCTGGACAAAACTTCTAATTTTGTAGGTGCGGCTGCTCGTATTGCCGAGAATAAAAAACATCTAAAATATAAAGAGCTTGAAGAACGCTTTATCTTCATTCCTTTTGCTGTTGAAACTTTTGGTCCTTTGGGTGATGAGGCTAAGGGTTTTATTAATGAAATTTGCAAAAAAATACAATGCAAAAAATCTCGAAGTTTCATTATCCAAAGAATTGGTTTAGCTGTGCAACGGGGTAATGCAGCATCGGTACTAGGAACAATCCAGGAAGACCTAGGACTTGATGAAGTTTATAATTTTTAAAGATAGATTAAGTTATTTATTTAATTTTAGAATATTGTTATTTGGTATGTAGTGAATTATTATTAATATATGTAATACCACTAATTCTAAAAAAAAAAAAAATAATGCAATATAAACCATTAAATATGTAAAAAGAAACTTGTTTTTAGGTAATTTTATGCTTGGGAGTAAAAAGGATAAAAAAATGGGGTAAAAAACATCCTGTTTCGTAGGATCCACTATTTCTTTTCAACACTTTGTAGTTGATCAATTTCTAATGAGAATACAAAAGTTGCATCTCGATTCATGACCTTCTAATATCATTTTTAGATATGACGTGTTTTTTAATAGATTTACCCGGTTTAATGGATCAGTAAAAAACTGACCAAGACAAAAAAAAACTGGTTAATTTTAGATATCAGTTTACTTTATGAATGAGGCCAAGACTTCCGAATAGAAACTTGGCCCTTATTTAACATAAGTGTTTTTGGTATAATCTTTTCTCTTTTTTCTTAGTTTAAATAAGGGAATAAAATTCTACCCGCATTTTATCTTCTGGGTCAATTATGACCCCAGAAACCAAGATTCAATCAGATTGCAAACCTTTAAAATACTTACTAAATATACAATATTACCCCTGTTTCAGAGCGTTTCGAGCAAAAATGTGCAGTTTTTGTAGTTTTTTCGATTTTTTTGTGCTAAAGTCTAATTACATACCAAATTTTAAGTTTCTACTTCTTCGAAAAGTGCCCCATAACTTTAATGAGTCAGTGAATCAGTCAGTCAGTCAATCAGTAGTAAAATAGGCGATTTCAAAATCGAATATATTAGAAACAGCTTGACATAAATGTCCTAATTTTTTCACAAGTAACAAGAATACTTGTGTGAATCTATATACCAAATCTCATATTTTATGTGAAACGACAACGAAGTTATGATAAGAGAAAATGACGCTGAAACCTTTTGTATAGTATAAAAAATTTGTGCCTGAATTTTTTTTATTTTTATTTTCAGTAGTAATAATTAAATTTACAATTTATAATTAAAGGCAAAATTCTGACAGCCTCTCTGGTCTTCATCAAAGCCGATTTTAATGACAAATCATTTTAACTACGAACATACCTATTTATTGGACGATATAATAATTACATTTTGTTACCTCCGATCAATATATCCATATCAAAAGAAAGGTTTGACCTTTATGCTGAAAATGTAATAATGATATAAATGAAACGTTCGTTGTGA
>JAHBCN010004061.1:0-67797 GCA_019359885.1 Listronotus oregonensis
GTTACCATTTTTAGAATTTAATATATTTTTTTTTTTAATTTAGATTATAACAGATGTTTTATTTTTATTTTTTTGTCTGCGTCAACCAACCCCATGATATGCGTCAACCAACCCCGGCCCGGGGCTGGTTGACGCCCCCCTGCCCATCCATCTTTAAAAAAAAAATTATCCCCTAAACTGTTGCAAAAAAAATTTTTTTTTTTGTCTAATATGAAAGATAAAACATTAAACTTTCCTATTTGGTACCAAACGCACACCAAAACCTAATAATGTTTTAGCTAAAAAAAAAAAATAAAAAAAAGTGCGTCAACCAGCCCCGGGCCCCCCACCTACATTGCGATCCGACCACGATTTTTTTTGTTTGTTTTTAAATCGGGGAAAATATGCCGACATTTTTTAAATTAAAAGACAAACGTGTTGCAAAGTGTACCAAAGAGTGATGAAAAGGGGAATGTGTGCAACAGAAAATTTTATTCTTTAAGCAAAAAAAAAAAAAGTGCTGTTTTAAAGCATAATAATTTTTTTCCCTAAAATGCATATTAAGTCTATTTTTGTGGTAAGTACACTTTTTTTTTAAATTTTTAAATTAATTAATTAATTGTTTTTTTTTACTTAAATTTAATTTTAAATAAAATATCAAAATAAATTGTAGGAAGAAATTTTTTTATTATTTGTATGTAAATGAACATCCCCTTTAAAAAAATTTAAACATGCAAAAACTCACAAAACACTTTCGAGTTAAACCCCCGCGATAAAAGGGGCGCGGTGTTGCCAACTTTTTAAACTTTAAAAGGGGCCATATTTCGAAAACAATTAACTTTTGACCCAAATATTTTTGGTTTTTTTCGACTTGTTTTGAGCTCCACTATCGCCCATTAAAATGGTGAGCATCATACTTTTTAAAATTATATGTCGGCTAGAGTCAGGAGAAACATGAAAAGATACATATAAACCAACTGTGAATTTTTCAGCATATGGAGGAAAAGGGGGATGTAAAGTGGAGACGTTGAATGAATAGAAAAAAACAGGAAAAAAAAGATTTCTTTTGATGCGTGGGAAATAAACGCAAAAGCAACACAATGACAAAAAACCCCAAAATAAAGCTCCAGATAGGTGGAATTGCTTTGCGGAACGGGAAAAAATTATGAAAGTTTTCATTCGTCTAAAGAACAGAGACCTCTCGTGTAGATGGGTACTGCACCACCGGCATTAAGCCTGGCGGTCGTAAAAGGGGAAAAAGGAGAAAAAAATTTTAAAGGGATATACGGTAGAAAAACACACAGGTGTCAAAAAATCAGAGGGTTGAGCGTCAAAAACCAAATTTAAAAGTTGTCAATAATTTATCCGTTTACTTCAGTGGAGACAAGTTTTGTTGAATTTAATAAACAGGCTAACTTTTCTTTGGGGTTTTAAAACAACCCAAAACCCGATAGCCGAGACACTGGGTAGAGGCCCAAAAGAAATATTTAAAAAACTAGGGCATTGTCTAGAGTAATAACAACTTCAATCAGTTTGATGTTTTTCAGACGGGAGCAGAAGAAAAACACATGTTTAGTTAAGGATAATTTATTGTTAGATAAGTGGATTAATGGCTTTCGTACAAGATATATGTATACTAAAATCCTAATATTTATAGATAATGTTGCCTATCAAAGCGTCTTTGAGGAAGCGCAACGCGCATGAGCGCAGAAAACCATCTCTTCATGCTTGGTCCCCCCCAGAAAAATTCT
The DNA here is from genome assembly GCA_019359885.1 of Listronotus oregonensis. Lineage (NCBI taxonomy): Eukaryota > Metazoa > Arthropoda > Insecta > Coleoptera > Curculionidae > Listronotus > Listronotus oregonensis. Next base: position 1,731 of record JAHBCN010004061.1, read on the forward strand.
AAGTTTCAAAAGCGAATCCTCTATTTGTATTTTTCCATGAATTTGATCAAATTTTATCGTCAAATCCCAAATAACGCAAAAATTTTTGCATTTTTCTTGAAATTAGAGGCATCTAAAACATTTGCCTAAGAAAATGGTTCAGTGAAAAATTTTAACTGGCTATGGTTTTTTTAAAAGCCATGGATAATTTTGCGAAACTTGAAATCAGACAGTAAAATTTTTTATCAGATTTACGAAAAAAATAAAATTAAGGATTCACTCACTTTTTTAAAAAAATTTTTTTCTGGGGGGTATAAAAAAGGGTTTAATTTTTTTTTTACAATTCGTTATTTAACTTCCGGTCTAACCCGGAATGACTCAACCTTTTGATTTTTAAATAGGATATCTTGTACCTTTTACCCTTCTACAACTAAAATTAGTAAATTGGAAGTATTTACAGTCCTGTAGCTCAAAAAATAAAAATTTTTTGACAAAGTAAAAAAATGGCAAGTGACACATGGTTGTATTTAGGGAAAACCATCTAGAGTCTAGAGTAAAAGCAGGCAAAAACTATCAAGTGTTAAAAATTCAACGTCAAATTTATCTTCGCAATTTTATCTCGGTAAAATTAAAAGTTGTATACCTATGAATCTTGCCTACCAAAACTAATAATAATAACTTATTTGTGCTTAAAAGTGGAGGTTCTATGGTTTTCCAGCCAACCCATCAATATTTATATACGATAGTTTTAAAACTACTGATAACAGACTAAGTAAACACATAACCGTAACCGCTATACTCGTCAACCTATAGAACTTAAAGTACATTACTCTTATAGGGTTCTGACCCTTGAAATTTTACCCAAGTGCAAGTTAGGTTAATTAAAAAGTTGTAATAAAAATAACTGGTAATAAAAACAATATATTTAAATTTTCTTTAAATAAAATAAAATAATATTCCCAAACAGTGATGCATGTTGAGTCTTAAAATATAAAACGTATTTTATATTACTTAATAAATATTCACAATAGGTGAGGCACAATTATGCGAGTCCTAAGGAGCTAATTAATGATTCAACTTTTGCGATGTATTTTTCTTTGGCTTCGGTTTGAGACTGGCCTTTTCTTGCATTCCAGGCATCCCATTTGGCTTTTCCCTTTAAGTCCAATAATCCTGGACGATCTGAAAATATAATTATTTGTTTAAACTATACGGTTTTTGTTTTTGTAATTTAAACACTAAATATTATACACCATCTACAGGCTAAAAGCAAGCTTTATTTCTTCAAGACAATGTAATGTAACACTATGCAAAAGTCAAATGTAACGTTAGCTTTACCGAAGTACAGGTATACTCGTATGTAAAAAGATTTTTTAGGTGCATATTAAAATTATTTTTTTAGTACTATTTGGGTGACAAAGTACAACAAAAAAATATTTCCAAGTCAGTCACACATTAATGGTCAAAATTTAATTCGCTTATTTTAGAGGCACCTAGTGTCTCATTGTAATAATAAATAAACATTACTGGAACCACAAGTATAAAGTTAAACATGGTACTAGCTATTAAACTAACGTCATCAAAAATAAACATGCAAAATATTGTGTTCGTACTTTTGTTAATTAATTTTGTCGTCCTAAACTATCCTGTTTTAGACAATTTATTATTATGCTGAAAAAATAAAGCTATAATATCGCCACATTTTTCTACCTTTTTATGCCTATATTAAAAAATTGATCTGAAACCGTAAAGTTAAATATCCAAACCATTCGTATATTTTTTACATAGTTCATTAACCTACCGATAGAGTTATTAAGTCTTCCCGAACATCTAAACTAGAATTTTATTAGTAATTTTTTTACAATTTATAAATGGCAACACTATACTTTAGGACAGGGTTTATATTCAATTTAAAATAAATTGTTATAACATCCAGGGCAACCGAAAGATAGAATAGTTTAAATAGTTTAATAAAAGAAAATAATATTTTATAGATTGTACAGTAACAGCCATTAAATCTTGGGCAATTTTTTTTCCCTTTCGTAAAGTAGGCTTATGCCACTTTCTACTGAATATAAATACCTGTTGAAAAACCTAATAAAGAAACAGGTGTCCGTTTTCAGTGTCTAAACTTATTTTTTTAAAATGCCAAACTTAACTTTGGATCAAAAAGAATTAATTATTCATTATATTGAGCAAAGAAGTTGGCCAGAAAGGGGTGTGACGAAAGAGCTTAATGTCCCAAAGAGTACTATTCATTTTGTTTAAAAAAAAAATGGCGGGAAACACACTCCTTTGAGAGAAGAGCTGGAAGTGGTCGCCCCAAACTATCTAAGAACAAGACAATAATTTAGACAATGTTTTGAGAAACCAACCATTTAAACCTGTAGTTACAGCAAAAACGGAAAGCATTGCATCGGTTAGAACGGCACAGCGAAGAATAAGGCAAATATCCGAATTGCGCTGCCACCAGGCACCTTTTAAACCGTTTTTAACAAATGCAAATAAAGAACAACACATTGGATTTTTTTAGGAAAATATAATATTCACCGATGAAAAAGTGTTTCAATGGTGCAAAAATGGGATACTTAAGGTATACAAGCCTCAAGGAACACGATTTGATGAAAAATATACCCAAAAGGACAGCAGTACTGGGCGATTTTCGGTAAATGTTTGGGGGTGGCTGAGTGCACAAGGACTTGGTGTATGTTTTTTTATCGAAGGAAGGTTTAATGCGGAGGTATATATGGATCTACTACAGAATAGCATGCTTTCTTCTGTACTGGATCGATTTCCGGACAGAAATTTTATCTTTCAGCAAGATATACAGTAAAGCGCACCGTACTGCGAACATAGGAGGCTCCTGGATGATTTTGGATGTACCCAATTCTAAAATACCAATAATAATTTTGTGGCTTGCATTTCAATTTCTGTCTCGTTTTCTCACGTGGCTCATTTTTGGTTAGGACTGGTGGGGAGTACGGTGATAAATTCGGTAGAGTTATCTGCCCAGTTTAGTTGTGTACTACGTTTTTATTTTCAGTAAGAATATGCAGTGTTTGTAGGCAAGTAGCGGGAAAGCTAGCTAGCATCAACCGTATTCGATCGGATTTCTTATCAGCCATAAATTTAAAATTAGTTGCTTACGAGACATTTTTTCCTAATAAAAGAATTTTTCAAATAAATAATGGCACGTAGAGGATATTTTTTTATAAATAAATTAATGTGCATTCATAGAATAAAGAAAGAAAAAATCTTTCAAGTTATCGAATATGCTTAAATAAACCACCTTCCTGAGCCAAACAAAACGCCTTCTGACATTTGCTAGAATGTTAAGGGTAATAATCCTAAAAGAATTCTCAATTTGTAATTGCAATTCTTGTAGATTATTAGCCCTATTCTCCTGGAAACCATAAATTTGTAATTCTACGTGACCCCAGAGAAAAAAATCGTTGGGTGAAACCATGAAGAACAATGTTTCTTATAAAATTTTCATTGTTATTTTCCATTTCCATTACAGTTTCACAAAATTGCATTCGTCTAAAAAGATCATCAGGGAAAATTTCATGGGTTTTCTTACTTTGTAGGCTCGGTATTCATTTTTTTAGTTCCACTGATCTTTTGCAAAAATTAACCTGTTGTGCAATTGTATTAATGGAAATTGTAGGATTTCTAATAACACTTGCCACTACCATAATTTCCTTCATTTCCCTTTCATTGTTTTCTTCTGGTGCACTATCATGTTTATGTTTTCTTGGAGTTAAACAACCAAATGTGTGAAAGTTTTTAATGACTAGGTGAATAGTGAAAATCGTGGGGTAAGCCTGGTTGAAAATAAATTAATAAATAATTCCCTAATTCCCTATCAGGATTTCCACGTGATTCCATTTAATAATTTTAATTTTTTCTTCCAGTTCGTAAACATCCATTATTAATAATTATTATTTTATTAAAGAAAAACTTTTTGGTCGCAAATAATCGATACCGTACAACTATAGCTGTCGAGCGTTCGATAGTAAAGAATTATTTCAGGAATAAAGTAAACGTATTGAATTGATCGCTTGGCCGGCCGACGCGCGTCTTCTCACTTAGCGAACGTATAAGGCCGTACGGCAACGAACGTATATGTTCGGTTAGTGTGGACGTGAATAATTTTATCTACGAACGCATGCCTTCGGTTGCGGAAAGGTTCGCTCGCTTGTCGGTACATCAAAGGAAATTCGCCGCACGTCGTTTTGGGATGTGTACGCATATGAATGAAATACGAATGAAAATGAATTGCCGGAACGAAGGTGAACAACACTACACGCATACGTTTGTTAAATGTGGATGTCAGAGCGTATGTCGAACAAAATTCACGCACATTTACGGCATATACGTTTGTTGCCGTGCGGCTGTATACGTTCGCTAAGTGAATACCCGGCTTTATAAATTATTGTTTGCCGAAAATTATTGATCGATAAGCAATGCGTGCGGCGTTTTTAGGTACATCCAAAATTGTCCAGGACCGTCCTATGTTCGCAGTGCTCTGCGCTTTACTGTATAAGTGTCCCGTTCATACGGCCCGGCAAGTCGATGAATGGATGGAAAAGCAGTGTATCAGGGTTTTACCGTGGCTCGCACATAAGCTGTTTACGAACAACCATTTTTCTAACCTAAGTTATAGTTAGTTTCTGACCAGAGCTAAGTTGTTTGATCGAACACTCAATTTCGGCTTGTCAAGTTACGACTCCCCAAAACGTTAAAAAATGTCAAATTTTGCTCAACTTAGGTTAGCCAAGATATCTCAGACAGAAATCCGGGTACCTTAACAGGGTCAAGGGGGAGGTCAGATTCTGACTTAGCTGTGACAAATCGTAAGGCCAACTAAGTGAGTTTCCCTCAACTTAGGTCAGAATTTGTGCTGTTCGTAAGCAGCTATAGTCCGGATTTAAATGTTATATAAAATGTTTGGGGCTTATTAGTTAAAAAAATAAATAGGAAAAATGACGGAATTTGGGCCGCAAAATGTAGACGAACTTAAGGATTTAATTTTAGAGGCCTGGAATGAGTTACGAGATAATTCGGACTACGCCCGGGCTTTGGTCCACTCGATGCCTGGAAGGCTAAACTCTGTCTTAGAAAAAAACAGGGCCGCAATAAAATATTAAACTTGTTTGAAAGGATTTTTAAGTTTGTTTGAATTTATTAAATTAATAATTAATTTATTAATTTGTTAGTTTAAATATAAATATTTTCTTTTACCTTTTGCTTTATTTATAGTAATTAAAAGTTAAACAAGGCAAAAAAGAGCGATTTACAAAAATTGGCAGAAAAGTCAAAATTTTTCTAATTTTTTGCCGAAGATTTAATGGCCGTCACTGTACATGTTTCTTTCATATTTACAGCATGACTGAGGGGAACAAATACCTGTTCCATTTAACAATAAAACTGCCTTTAGACTTGTCTTCGAAGAGTCAATAGACAATCGCCACTTAATAGATATATAGGCCAAATATAATGTTGATATTCTGCTGACTTTGTGTATGTAACATAATTTACAGGCCAGTGTAAGGGTTACACAGGTAGGAATTACCTCAATAACTTTTTTATTTTGGCATTGTTTGGCGAGGAGGATTTTCATGAATATGTTGTTAATACATTTTTGGATATCTACATGTCCAAATAGAAAAGTTTCTTTCCATTTTCTAAAAGGATTTATAAAAAACACACAATTTTATGTTTATGTTAATATATTTCAAGTAGGTAGTTACCATTACACAATTGAAGGTTTTTTTTTCTCTATAAATATGATATAATTCCTTAATAGTAAAACGTAGGTACAAATTTAGATTTTTTTAATTTATAGTAAATATCTTTGAAGTAATTACCCCTAAGTTTTATATTTATATTATATTTTTTTTAGATGCCCAAACTTTTTTAATAGGCATTGCTAGTAGTTTCATAACTGCTTAAAAAAAACATTGAAAGGAAGAAAAGAAAATAGAAACAATTAAAAAAAAAGTTTACAAGAAAACATTGGTGGTGAAGATACAATATATAATAAAATTTAAATGATAAAATATATTATACTTTTATATATTTTTTGAGCGTTTCTAAACAAAGTAAATTTACAGAAACGAGAACTGTTTTTTTTTTTATGAATAATGCGGTGTCACTTCAATACGCCGCATAGCGATTCGATGGGATCACTTCGACGTGCGACAATTCGCAGGATCGCAATTCGACGCATCACAATTCGACGCTGGCGAGATTTTAATGGAAAATAGATACATAAACAGAGATAACAGGCAGTGGCAGCTTAAGGATTTTTATTTTTTTTAATCTAAAAAGTGAGACATGGGATCCACACCAAATATATACCAGATGATATTGGCCTTAAGGAGAACATTTTGTTAAAGAAAATTTTCATTTTGGAATTTGCAAAAAAAGTTTATTTTTTTGGTAGCCGGCAGAAAAAATCGGTCTTTTGAAAGCAAATCCTCTATTTGTATTTTTTTTCTCAAAGGGCCTTGGCGCATTAGCAGGGGGTAATCCAAGGGTAGTAAACTTTACAAGGAGTGCTCGATTTTTACTATTTGTTCGCCGATATAGGTTATGTTTGGACGTCATACGTTTACCCATTTTGCCCAGAAGGAGGATTTATTTTATTATTTTTTGTTAAATATTCAACTTTGAGGAACTATTTTGGATATGAACTTACTATTAGAACTGTAATATATAACATTTTAAAAAATTAAGACTTTATACCACTTGTAAACAAAACAAATAGGCAAACGGATTACGTTACAAATACCGAATTGACATTTAAATTGGCGTATATGAGTTTAAATGGGATCGAGCACTCCTTGTTACGTTTATTACCCTTTGGGGTAATCGGCCTTTTCCGTGAGATTTTTCGTTTTTTTTAATATCTCAGCCGCATTAAAAGATTTTTAAATGTTGCTTGCGCTAAATTAAAGGCCCTTAAAGCGGGAATGAAGCACATTTTTTTAAATATTTATAATTAAATTAATATAATAAAATTAAATTTTTTTATACTTTAAAAATTTTAAATATTTTTTAACAAAGCCTATTGATCCACGTTATGATAAAAAATATATCATGTGATGTGTCTTTAGTAGATCTAGCCTCATAAATTGTTTCATAATTTTTAAAATTGTGATGGGGGGGACAAAAAAAATTAAAATCTATTTTTTTACTATTTTTCGATTTTTTTTTTATTTTTCAATTTTATTATTTTTTTATTATTCTAAAGAATAAAAGTTTTAAATTACTTTTAAATTAAAAATACTTAGAATGGACTAGTAACGACGATTTAAAAAAATCCTCTTTACCAGTTCATCCTAAATCTTTTTAATCCGAAAGTTAGTTAAAAGTTCTATTCTTCAGAAAAAAAAAATATGGAATTATTTTTTTATTTTTTTTTAATATCGAAAAATAGCGAAAAAAATGGATTTTAATTTTTTTTACCCTCTATTACACTTTCAAATATTATGAAAAAAATCATGAAGCTAGATCTACTGAAGGCACGTATATTTTTTTTCTTCAGAACGTGGCTTTCCTAACAGAATATTTAAAATTTTTAAAGCCTAAAAAAGATTGAGTGTCCCGGCAAAAATTTTAAAAACAATGATTGAAATTGATGCGAGCAAAATCAAAAAATCTTTTAATGCAGCTGAGATATTTGAAAAAAACGAAATATTTTCATAATTCAATAAAACAGTTTCTAAAGCATCTAGGTAAATAAAAAAAAAGGAAAAAGCACGTCTTTTTATTCTCAACAAGCCTAGCTGGGTGAAATTTTGAAAAGTGAAAAGGCCGACTATCCCTCCATATGCGCCAAGGCCCTTTGATTAAATTCTAACGTTAAATGCCAAATTTCGCAAAAATATCTATGTTTTTTTTTTAATCCATAGCCGGTTGAAAATTTCTTACTTTACAATTTTCTCAGGCAAAAATTTCAGATGCCTCTAATTTTCGAAAAAATGCAGATATTTTTGCAAAATTTGGGATTTGACATTAAAATTTGACCAATTTCACCAAAATTAAAAAATACGAATTATAGATTTATTTTTGAAAGTCCGATTATTTCCTGGGGGCCGTCAAAAAAATAACTTTTTGTCGCAAATTCCAAAATAAAAAATTTCTTTGAGTATACACTTCTATATTCTCTAGCATATATTTCTTTGGTATACACTGTGTTCAAAAAGTCAAGGACCTCCTCGATATTTGTTAGTTGAAAAACGCCGCTTCTGATCAAAATATGTTTTAGATAAAAGTTGTAAATCTTTGTTATTTGCCTTAAAAAAATATTGCAAGTATATAGAATGCTTCACAAACACGGAATTAACCAATGTTGTGTTTTTTTTTAAATAATTTTCAATTTACTTTCTGAATCTACGCAAAATTTTAGCCCTAGTTCCTGTTTCATGTCCTATAGCTAAATTCATCAGTTAGAAAGATATGAAGTAACTTTTATTAAAATAATAAATACAGTAATTACGAAAAAAACTCATTTAATTAAGTGCTGAAAATGGCCTCCCTGAACAACTTGATGATGCTTCAAGTTGTAATAAAATTTATTAATAACATTTTGAAGCATAACACCTTCGGTCATAATCCTGTCTTTAAGTACATTAATATTTTGTTGTAAACACTTTATTTTTTAAATGACCTCAGAGGAAATAGTCCAAGGGCGTAAGGCCAGGGGACCTCGCTGGCCATTCTATTTCACCTCTTCTGCCGATCCACCTATTAGGGAAAGTAGCATCCAAAAATCTCATTACATTTATACCGAAATGTGCAGAGGCTCCATCTTGCTAAAACCATGTTAATTGTAAATTATGACCTCTTCTAATTATTATTTTAACTAATATCTGATCTGGTTTTGAATTATACCTGCCCAAACGTTGACTTTCTCAGAATATTGGGTCTGCAATTCTCTCATCCACTAAGGATTCTCATCTGTCCAGAATCACCACTTATGTTTATTAACTGTGCCGTTTAGCATGAAAGTTGATTCGTCAGTAAAAATAATATTATTGAAAAAATTTCGATTTCGTTCCCATTTTTCCAACATAACTTCACATAATAATTCAATTCGGCGATGAAAATCATCCTCTAATAGTTCTTGCACTAATGTAATTTCATAGGGATTAAATTTGTTAAATAAAAGGACATTCCTCACAGATATAACACCAACATCGGATTGAGAGGCCACTTTTCGTAATGACAGATTTGGTTCTTCTACAAAATGCTGCACAATTTCCAAACTTTTTTTCATTACTAACCGTTCTTGGCCTTCCGGAGCGTTAGCGATCTTTACAAGTACCAGTTTGGTCAAACCTCTAAATAGTCCTGATCACTGTAGATTTGAAAATGGAGGGGGGTTCGGAAACGTATCATTAAAAAGATGTTTTGTTTCATTAAAGGATCGTTGGCGATCTCCGGATCATCTGATCATCAAAAGGATAATGCGTTCTATTTCAGTAAGGGACATAATTTAAAATAAATATTAAATTTAAGTTATAAAGTTCCTTCATTTGGCAGTGTCAAACATAAATGTCATGTAAATGTTGGTAGTGTCTTACAGGTAAAAAGGTGAAATAATCTGGAAGAAAAATTTACAAATCCTAATAAAAAGTTACCTCATATCTTTTTAACTGATGGATTTAGGCATAGGACATAAAACAGGAACTAGGGCTAAAATTTTGCGTAGATTCAGACAGTAAATTAAAACTAATACTATTTCATTAAAAAAAAACACAACATAAGGTTTATTCCGTGTTTGTGAAGCACCCTGTATACTTGCAATATTTTTTTAGGGCAAATATAATAATAATCTACAACTTTTATCTGAAATATTTCTTGACGTTTTCGAAATATCGAGGGCGAGCTGTTTAAACACAGTGTGTATTTGGTGTGGGCTTCATGGGTCACTGTTTAGATATAATTTTTTGAAAATTCAAGAGACCCTACTGGTAACATGTGTTATTTTAGCAAAAGGGTTCTGGATGATTTTTCACCGAAATCAAAATAATAACCAGCAACCAGAACTAACGCAAAACTCAAACTTTATTTAAATTTTTTGTTCAGCGGCCAAAACGTTTATATCTCCACCATATTTTTATTATAAACCTTTTTTTATGTAAGAAAATTATACATAACCAACAAGAGCTATTAGTCACAAACACAGTGACTTTAAGAATGTTTATAGTACGTCATAAGTGAACTGCTTTAAATCTGATGAGATTTTTCCCCCTGATTGACATTTTTTCGAGTTTTCATAAACAGATTGGCTCCGCCTTCGGAGGCTCGGCGGAACGATCCAGGTGAACCTCCTACGGTTAAGCTCGAAGGACCGGAACCTCCAGAATGGCTTTCGACGGGTTTTTTGGTTTTTGAAGGCGACCATAATGCTGCCTAAAAAATAAAACGAAACGTGGATCGTAAATATCACTTTAATTAATTCTAATGAAATGGTGTCATCATTTTAGGCATAAAGATGAAAAATTTAAACTAGTAACTTAAATACCAAAAACATTCAAGGTGCGCTACTTGACTTTTGCGAAAGAAGTGAAAAAGTTTTAAAAAGTGTTCTTTAAAAAGCTATAATTTAAAATGTATGCTTATGATAAGACGTCTTAAAGAACGACCCGGTTTTTTGTTAGAGGGTAAAAGAGATAGATATAAAAGTAGAGTTAAAAACCTGGATACGTGCTACAATTGACGTGAAGCACAGCCACCTGACGGTGATGGGTCAAATATTAGCGATGTCATAATAGTTATTTATGGTATAAGTGCTCAAAGTGGCATTTTATTTTGTGAGAAGGAAAATTTGGAACACGACACCGAGGCGGAGTGCTCCATGCCTTCGAACAAAATAAAATCACTTTTAGCACGTATATCATACACTGTTTTTTCTTCAAACACCATTAAAAGTACAATTTAATTATTTTTTTATCGTCGTCATTATAGTTATTAAGGTATCAAGGGTATTATAAGGATAATAATGCTTGAGGTCGATGGTGTGTTTCCCGAGGGTCTTTGGCCCGAGGGATATACCCAAAGCGTTATTATCCTTAATACCCGTGGTGCCTTCAACGTTTAATGTCCGACTAAATATTCTTTATATGAGAAAAATTTGAATGAATTTTGAATGTATTAGTTTAAACCAAATCAAGTACTAGCATTTACCTGAAAAAATTGTCGAAACGTAATTGTGGTAACCATGGTTGTAAGTTATTTGTCAATAAGACAGCACATAAAAAATAATTTTGCTATTGAGGCATAAAAATGTCCGAACAAGTGGAAAATACCCATCTCCCCCAAGATATTTTAGTGAAAGCTGCTAACGCTGAGTATGCGCTTGTGCAAGAAAAACTAGGCGGATTTACGAGAAAGAATATTTCCATTTTGAGGCCTGGCTGACGGAACACTGCGTGGACCATGTGGACGAAACCGTTTGATGGCTTATTTTCAAGATTTGTCAAAGTCATATTCTCCAAATTCCCTTTTGGACAATGTTTTCACTGTTACGTAAAGAATTAATAGTTCATAAGAAGATAAGAAGTAATGAAAAGTTGATTTCTCTGCAACAGTTCCTAAAGCAACTTGGGAGAAATTATCAGCCTAAAAAGTCGAAGGTTCTGACTCGCGAACAAGTTATAACTTTTTTGAAAGAAGCACCGACTGAATAATATTTGGCAGATAAAGTTGCATTAGTGATAGGTGTATTCGGAGCTTGTAGAAGAGACGATCTTGTGAAAATGAAGTTTTCCGATGTGCGTGATATGGGTCAGCATATATTTATTGACATTCCACAAAGTAAAAATGGGCAAGCAAGGAGCTTTTTGGTTATTGATGACAGTGAAATGTGCGCAACAAAGTTAATTCGGGACTATGTGTCTTTGCGACCTAAAAGTGCACCCATTGATAGGTTTTTTGTGCTATCGTGATGAACGCTGTACTGTGCGGTCTATAGGTAAAAATACATTTGGAAATATACCCTTTAAGATTGCTACAAATTTGGGTTTACCTGATGCTAAGGCGTACACAGGTCATTGTTTAAGACGTACAGCGGCAACAATTTATTCTGATGCGGGAGGTAGTTCCGAGAGCTTAATGAGGTTAGGAGGGTGGAAGAGTTCTACGGTAGCACGAGGGTACGTGGATGATAGAGAAAGCTCCAAATTGGCTAATACTTTCCTTGTAGTTAAGAAAAGTATTACTTTAAGTAACACAGCAACTGCGGTGTGGTATGGAAATGTGGAATTTTCCGGCCAGTTTGAAAATTGTACGTTTTACTTTAAAAAATAATTTTTATTATGATAAGTATATTGGGTAAGTATGTTTGTATTTTCGTAATAAATGCTTAAATGAAGATAATTTATTGTTTATTTATTGGTAAATTTGTAGGCCCTAGGGCATTATTTTTTTAATAACGTCCTAGGGTAATATTTCGTATTTAACTGACTGACATAATATTATTATTTGTCAAATAATATACCAGTCGGGCATTAATATTATTTTAAAATCTAATTAAATCTAATTTATTTATAAAAAAAATTACTAAGGTAAAAAAATCGAATTTAGTGATTTGTCTTTGTTGACAAGTACCGTCAAATAATCGCGATTTCTTGTTCGATGGAAAGTGATCAAGAAAATGAATTTCTTCCGGTGGAAATCGAAGAAGCTGCCAATAAAGCGACATATAAATAATTCCCTAGTAAGTTTAAGCAACTATACAAGTTTACATACGATAGTTTTTTAAACTGGTGTGATCCGACAAATGCTAGTGGCAAGAATGACAGTGAAAAAGTGCTCCTAGCGTTCTTTGAAGAAAAGTCCATAATATGGAAATCCCGTACGCTCTGGTCAAATTACTCCATGTTAAAGGCGATAATGTACATTATAAATAATTAGGACATAAGCAGATATTACAACCTAGTTGGCTTTATAAAGAGAAAGGGTGAAGGATTTCGACCGAAACATTCTAAAACATTGACAAGAGAACAAATCGACAAATTTCTCGCAAAAGCGCCGGATGAAATATAACTTATGCAAAAAAACCGCAATTTTCGGTGTATTTGGACCTGTCGTCAAGAAGTACTGTGCAATTTGACATTTAATAACATCGAAGATTTAGGAACTTCACTAATTGTGCATATACCAGACACAAAAACTAATGTACAACGAACCTTTGTAATTAGTGGTACTTTGTATATAAACTATTATAAAAATTACATAGCCTTCGTCCAATGAATATTAATCATTCACGAGTTTTTATAAGATGGTTAAAAAATAAATCTGTCAAAAGTCAAAATAGGATAAAAAAATTAAATCAAAAAAATTACAGTGTGTTTGGGACATAAAAAGGTAAGTTTTCATCAAATTTCGTGATAAAAACAAGTTTGTTGTAAAAAATAAAAAAAAACAAAAACTTGTTTATTTGAATTTTACACATACCTTTAGAGGTTATGTGAAAAAAGTGTTAATACAAAAGTTGTAGATCTTTTTATAACCTACAACTATGTCAATTAACTTTTTTCCTTAGAACTTGTAGTTTTGCGGGAAATCATGATAAACCGTTTTTTACCCTTAAAAACACATACTTTTTCACTTCGCAACCTCAGATCGCCCGTATTTTATTTTTCCTTCAATATTTGTTCAATTTTCTTTCTTTTCCAATGTGTTTTATTCTGCTATTACTTTTTTTTACTTTTTACCATTTTCAAAGGCTTCAGCCCGAGTTTAATATCCATTTCGAAAAAACTATTGTACTGACTGGTTTACATTGTCAAACAGTTTTAAAGTAATAATATTCGTCTGTAGAATCAACATTTGTTAGCAGAATTTGGTATTAAAAAATAATCAAATTTATGCTTAAAATGATGTTTTTTGCAAAGATGTACATTTGTACTACGTAGTATAAAAAACAGGTGTCTAAGGTGCATAGTAACATAAAACAAGTAAAGAACAGTTCACAGGAAGCAAACGACACACAAAAATAGTGCCATTCAGTTTAAAACAACATAAGCTGCAGGAATGGCTTCTCCAAATTTTGAAATGTGTGAAATTATCTAGTTTAGAGAAATAAATAGAAATAGAGCTACTATAGTTAGTATTGTTAACGATACTTTAATAACTTACCCATTCTTTGAAGTTTTTGTCATATTTTTAATTTCACTTCATAGTTTTCACTGCGCTTTGTATTAAAAATATAATTTAAGGATAGTTCAAAAAATATATGTCATCTGTTAATGAGGAAAATTATTTGGCTAAAAATAAGGGACAAAGCTGTAAATAAATCTGTATAGTTTTCCCTTGTGAAATTAGTGATGAGCAAAGCAAGACCAGGACCAAGACCGGGCTAGTCTTGGTCTTGGTCTTGGTCTTGCAAGCCTGGTCTTGGTCTTGCAAGCCAAAGGAAGGTCTTGGTCTTGGTCTTGGTCTTGCACCACCCGGTCTTGGTTGGTAATAATTTAAACTAAGTAATCTTAAATAAAATATATTTTGTTAATACTTAAAAATAAATAAAGATGAAGACTATAATTTTGCATTAAAATTACCGATTTTAACCTTACGAGTAAATTTAAATTAGTTGATTATTAAGCATATTTTAAATGAAGGGGTTTAAACTAAAACAAATACAAAACTGTGTGAGTAGAAAAAAACTTTTAATTTCAACCAGATGTGAAATTACCGTAAAAATGATTCTATTCTGTAAACATTAATTTCTGATAAAAAAAAAATGTTCAAGAATCGTTTCAGTTCATATAAACTTTTAATTTTTAAATAAGTCAAACATTTTTCGTACAAAGTTGGTACTTGGTGACTTTATAAACATTGTGCATATACAGGGTGGCTCAATAGTGTAACAAAGCTCGATATCTCCGAAACCGTTCATGATGATGAAAAACTAAACATACAAAAATTATAGAGAAAAGGGCGTAAATAGTGAAATTATTTTCTATTCCAGAATTTTTCGAAGAATCCACTGCCACTTAAGAAAGCTCCCTTATTTTTAGTTTTTAACCTAAAATACAAAATTTCTGGCGAAAAATCCATTTAAAAAAATCATCACCCTGTATATTATGCTGGACAATGTTGAACTGTGATATAGGAACAATGTCAACGTAGATGGTTTTTAAATATCATTTTCTGTTTTGACTAAAATTACATCAATCACAATCACAACCGAAAATGATATTTGAAATCCCTTTATATCAAAAGTATTCCTATATGACATGAAAACTATATTTTTCATTATTCTATCTCTTTTACATTTATATCTTAGTTTTAAGAAGCAATCTAATGGTCCCACTTCTTACAGTTTGAAACAAAATATTGTTTTTCTGGATTTTGGAAATTTTTTATCCACCCTGTAAGTGGCATCACTAGGTAACTAATTTAAAAAAAAAATTATAAGGAATATAAAAGTTATTTTTAGCTTTTATACTTTTGTACCCCTTGTTTTTCTCTGTGGTGAACGATTTCGGAGGTTTCGAGCTTTGTCGGACCATTGAATCACAATCTTATTAGTTTTGAAAATTGTTATTGATTTTACTGGTTATCGTTGTTAGAGAACCGTATAAAAGAACAAAGGGATCGATTTAATAATTATTTTATTAAAGAAACCCGATAGGTACTCATTATAAAATCACCTTTTCTGGCAGTTTTCGACACATATTTTGTCGCGTCTGTATGAAATACCTCTGTATATTGAATATTATAATTGAATATTATAATATTAAAAAAAAAGTCGCGGAAGTACAAGAGTCTTGCAGGTCGGTCTTGGTCTTGCGTAGTCTTGCACTCCTCTGTCTTGGTCTTGGTCTTGGTCTTGCATACCCCGGTCTTGGTCTTGGTCTCGGTCTTGGTCTTGCTGCAAGACCAAGACCGGTCTCGCTAGGCGCAATTCTTAGGTCTTAGGGTTTTCCACTAATATCTGCCAAAATATGCAAATTGGAGAATTTTTGTTTTGACCAAAAATGAGGATCGCCTTGTAGTCTACAAAAATAGTCCCTATATTTTTTTCGAAAAATCGATAGTTTTTGAGATATCTTCACACAGAAAAAAAACATATTATCAAATAGAGTATTTAGATATTTTTGTTTATATTTATTTAAATTGAGATTACCGATTCTTATTTGAAGAAAGCCACCTTAAAAGAAGTATTTCAAAATGATTAATAAAATTATTTCATATTCTCAGAATATATTTTCAATTTAAAAATACAGTCTAAAGCTAAGACTTTAATGATTTTGGTTTGAACTTCTTTGTTCTTCAGTTTAAAATAACATATAATTTTACTTTGAATTTCAGTTACTTTTAAAATAAAAACTGGTCATTTACAATTAAATGACATATCATTTAAAGAAAGCGTCCTGTATGTTCAATTTGAAACATTTGATTGCTCAATTTGAGAATATATTTGCAATATAATCTAAATATAAAATTTTGAAATTCGGAAATTTTCATTTCTAGAAAGTCCACCTACGATGTACCCGATTGGCACCGGAAATTGGCGGTGCTTGGTTTGCCGTTCATTCTTGTGATTATAGATCAAGGTGAAGGGTATAGCGAAATTTAATCGGACTGTTCTAGTCCCGTTGCACGTGTTTTTGTTTTGGGTGTTTGTACGATTAAATAATGGGAGTTGAAGACATTTTACAACAGTGGGGATGTGATAGTATTATTCAAGCCTAGGTAAGTATTTACACCATTGTTTTATAAAACTGTTGTCCAAAAAACCAAGGGTCGATAGATCTCAATTGTCACCAAAACAGGCATTTTTATTTAAATAAACTTACCTATAGGAGCATACGCTTTTGTTTCATAACTAAACATGTTTAAAATAAATTTTTATTTAACTATTCAAAAAATCTTAAATAGAATTGAAAGGCATTGGCGCGCGTTACATTTTTTAAAACTTGCCAACTAGGAATATGGGTAAATGAAATTGACTAAAGCTATTCTAAGCAAACTGCTTTTAGTTAAGTATATTATTTTAAAACTTTGACTCCCTGTAGCCTATAGGTACCCCAAACTGCACCTGTTTGAAAAAAATTCTTACAAATAAAATGTATAATAATAATACATATTATGTATCTTGCTTTCTATATATTGTATAAGCCTGAGTATCTTTACCTTTTAGTTAAATGTTTAGGAGTACCTAGGAAAAACGTAGTATACGATTTGAGAAACAGTTTTTGAATTAATTATATTTAAAACACTTTGTACTTGTAGTTTGTCGCCACTGTACGTATGTATAGGAGTTAGTTTACTTTTAAATTAAATTTTAACATGCATTTTATTTATATTTTATTTTTATTTATCTGTATGTTGATATAGAAATCTGATGTACCCACCTATTTACTTATTACAGAAAAATGTGTTGCTTAATATTTTAATTTTAGCATTTCGAATGTTTATTTTATTTTTTTAGAAAATGTCAGAGGAAGACCAGTTGCCAGAGTTGTCCGAAGGCCTTCTTAAAAAACTAATCCCGTTGGTTGGGCCTCGAATGACTCTTCAAAGAAAAATAGCTGAACTGATTTTTATTTCGTTACGAAGTTGAGAACAAGACTGTTTCTTTTTCCAAGAAAGTAGAACTTAAAGTTAATTCTTCTATAATGAAAATTATAATTTGTTATTTAACAGATTTTTAAAAAGCTTCAGCAAGATATTTTTTAATAAACGTTAAGATTTTTACCTGTTGTTTTTTTGTAGTTGTCAGCTAAACCTGTTATAATTATAATGGACTTTTTTAACACAGCGAAAAAACTTTTAAAAAATTGTATACCTATATTAATGTTAGCTAAACGTAATAATGGATTTTTATCATTTTTAAAAAAGTAACCGTATATTTTTCGTATTTCCAATTTTAATGAAAGTAACGTTGTTTAGGTCAACAGTGTTGAGGTCATATACAACATTATTTTGTTGGGCAAGTAAATGCGCAACTTTGCCTTAATTTAAC
Source organism: Listronotus oregonensis (assembly GCA_019359885.1). Lineage (NCBI taxonomy): Eukaryota > Metazoa > Arthropoda > Insecta > Coleoptera > Curculionidae > Listronotus > Listronotus oregonensis. Next base: position 19,696 of record JAHBCN010004061.1, read on the forward strand.
CGACTTCGTATTCCATGGTTTCCAAAATCCCCATGGATACACTCGAATTTGTTACACCCTGTACATATTTCAGTTCTAAAAATGTCAGCATATTAAACCGAACATGTTAAAATTATTAAATTAAATAGTTAATATTTTCATTTTAATATTACAATATCACTAAATAAAACAAAACCTACTTATACCAAAGATTTGCTATAATAAAACCAAAATTTAAATATTTAATTTGAGTATATCATATTCTTAGAAATAAAATTGTAGGCTCAGATTTAAAGTACGATATTTTATTTTAAACATACTAACATTTCCGAATTAACTTTTCAGATTCGGTAGAATCTTCAATATAACAAAATCATATATTTATTTCTAAAAAACTTTCGACATGCTGAGCTACTGATATCTTCATTCTAAATCTTTATAGTAACAATTTGTTCAATTGCACATAAAAATAAATCTTTTTATATTTCAAATAACGTTTTATTTAATTTAAAAAAATTTAAAAAGATTTTAAATTTCAAAAATTAAAAATTTGTCTTGGGGGTATAAAACAAGATAACCTTAAAAATAATATTATTATGCTTAAATTTAGTATATTCTTTTTTTCCCTGCAGAATTTATTATAAGGGGGGGAGTTGTTCCATTACTTGAGCAATAATGTACATTTTTTAGTCATTCAAAGTTCATCGGAATGTGAAAACCCGTATCTATCATTGCATATGAGTTTGGGTCCATCCTGATTTTTCTAGAATATTAAAAAAGGGTCAAAGTTTTTGTTCACAATATTTTGGGAGTATCTCATCAATTTATTGAAAAATTATTTGAAAAAATGGTTTGCTATTAACATTTTTTTTTATAATAAGACCTTAGCAAGTGTTCAATGATCCTAGAAAATTTTCTTCACCATCTTTCTTGCGTTTTGATAAAAAATTATTTTGCCCATCTGCATTTTTAGCCTACTACCACATCTATCCAGTGTGGAATGTTATGGATTTTTCGACGACCGTTTGTGCGAAAAATATTGGTGTTGCGAACAAAATAGTAGGGATCATTATTGTAAACTTCGAAGTAATCTTCATTTTTTGTCTAACCAAAAATTCTCTAATTCGCATACTTTGGCAGATTTTCGCGGGAAACTCATTTTTGGGACTTTGGGGGGGCATTTTCAGCGGGTTCCCACGTCGAAATGGTAATAAACTTTTTCTCGCTCGAAAGCATTTGCGAAGACCTAAGAATTGCGCCACAAATGAAAACTGTTCAGATTTATTTTTAGCTTTGAGTACTTTCAGGTCTTCAGTTACTGGACTATAATACATCTTTCAATAGTCATTTACATTTATTTTTTGAATCAATCTAAATAAGTGTTTTCCTAATCGAAACTCGTTTAGTAATAAAAAATATTTTTTAACAACGATATTTTTTTTCGACATTTCTGCCTTCTTTGATACAAAGTTTGTTTGTACTATGTATGAAAAAAGACAAAACAAAATCTTTTTTTATATTAGCATTTGGAGCTTATTTTGTAAAATAATGATAGTAATTAAAAAAAGAGGCATTTTTCTTTGGATATGCTGTATTTAATTTTTCTTTTACGACATTACTAAATACTTTTTAAATATTCTCGAAATTTCAACACTGACAAAATATATTTTGTTCATAAAATTTATTTATATCTAGAGTATAATTTTAAATTATGAAGTATATAAATATTCAAAAATGTATCAAAATAGGGAGATGTGTGTACAGAAAATGGACATTTTGTGCATGATATTTTTTATACCCTGTAAGGGAGTGACAGGACACAATGCATATACATTAAACAAGCCATATGGTGTAATTTATAGGGTCACTGATATTTTAAAAATCACCAAAAGTATATCAAAGTCAATCATTTTTTTTTTATAAAAAAAAGTGCTGATAAACCAATAATAACAAGAATGCTGGTCAGTAGAATCAGAGGTTTGCTTCGTAAGATCCAACTATAAAGATAAAAATTTGTAGACCAGTAGCTATCATCAACAGATTTTCAAGTAGTTTTCTATATCTTAAGCAAGGTGGTAATTAGGGTTATGATCTCTTTCTCCAACCAAATTAAAATTAATACATTTTATTTATGTTTATGTTATTTAAAAATCGTTAATAATTTGGTAATAAATTTGAGCACCCATTATAACAGCGATAGCAAGTCGGTAGTCATGGATATCTGGTAGGTACATTATTGTTGGTAAATATTGAATGTCAAGTAGACGTACTATTCACATATTTATTATATTTGAATCAAGAATCAATTATATAATTTTTGTAGTAGTTTTCACGTTGCTTTGAAAAATGAATCCTGAACTCGGTGCAAATATACCTGCGGATATATTGGAAAGTGCCGAAGCAGTATCTCTAAATCTCTTGCCACCCAAATCTCGCCAAATTTATAAACTTACATATCAGCGATTTATAAATTGGTGTAACGGAAAAAATGTGCAAGCCTATGCGAAGAGTGTTCTTATGATATATTTCTTAAATTTAACGAAGAGCGTCAAGCCATCCACTCTTCGGTCACATTATTCAATGTTGCGATCCACACTGTATATCAAAAATGGTGTGGATATTAGTAAATATTCAAAATAACGCATTGTTAAAAAGGCAAAGTCATGAATATATACCTAAAGAGTCTAAGGTTTTTACAAAGAAGGAAGTGGATCTTGAATTCTTGGATATGGCACCTGATAATGTATATTTGATGATGAAAGTAATAAATGAATATTTTGAAAGTAGGAAGATCAGTTTACGTTAGATTTTTTCTCATTTTTTCTAGGTTGTTCTAGTATTAGGAATTGGAGGTGCTATACGTTGTGACGAACTAGTTCATATGAAAATTGATGATATTGAAGATATAGGTTCGGTCTTCATCATAAAAATTTTGCAGACAAAAAACAAGAAACCTCGTTCGTTTACCATTATAGGCGATCATTATTTGCGTTTATTTCGAAAACATGTTGCACCACGGCCATCAAATTTTCAGGAACGTCGTTTAGTATGTCAATGGAAATTGTCAAGGAATGGTTGTTGGTATTCACAAAATTACTACCGTGCAGCAAGAAATTGAATTTTTTTTAGAAAATTGAAAGGAGTATAATAGACATTCGTTGAGAAGAACATCTGCTACACTTCTTGTTGATGCTGGCGGTGACCTCACTTGTCTTAAAAGATATGGTGGTTGGAAGTCAAGTACGGTAGCAGAAGGATATATTGAAGAATCACGTATCAACAAAGAGAATACTGCCAGAAAAATAGTTCAACCTGACAAAGAAAGTACAAGTATTTGTTCAGATATTTGCCCGAATGTCTCATTAAAATTACGAAGAATATTTTGAGTTGTTCTAACATTACTGACAATCTTTTGAACTATTCGAAAATTGTTGGTGATAATTTCAGTGGTGCTTTGAATTTTGGCAATAATTGTTCCAATTGTACATTTAATATCAATATAAATAAAAAAATATAATATATATATATATATATATATATATATATATATATATATATATATATATATATATATATATATATATATATATATATATATATATATATATATATATATATATATATATATATATATATATATATATATATATATATATATTATAATATATATAAAATTTATATAATATATAAAAATATATTCAATAATTAGATAAAGTAAATTCTTAATCCTGAGCAAAAGCTTGTAACAATCTAACATTTGTATGGTATAAGAATTGATAGCTTTGACAACCGAATAAAATATACAAAAATGTCAACATTTTTTGACGGTTGGAGAAAAAATAGTATATATCATACGGACTAAAAGATGCACTTTTAATCCTTATAATATAATATACTATTTGAGAAGCTACACTGAGTCAAGAACAATAAAATGATTTAAAATACCTGGGTTTATTGCTTTGCTTAGCTAGCTGTCTTTAATAACTAACAAGAGCATATATTTTTGGTGATTAAATATTTTTGTGTTACATGCAACGGATACAGGTGTACGTATATGTATGGACATGAATTTTCATTACAATTTTACAAAGCTTTCTGGTAAAATACCTTTATAATTTTTAAAGCAAGTCAGTTTATCACTTTTCTTTATTTTTTTTTGTATAGTAGCCAGTGCGGTAAGAAATAATAACCTTTCATAAATTGGTGACTTTGGAGTTGATTTAAAAAAACAATATAGCATCATAAAAACAATGAAATCATTTTTCTTCTTCTCTGTGAGCCATCTAGATTTTCTACCAGAGATGCCTAATCTCCCATTATATTTTTTAACAATCCTCCCAATAGTCTTGTCCCTTCCACAAGTATGTATAATCCCGGGCCTGGTTGGTTGATATATTCCTGTGGGCTCATTTCCAAATGCCCAAATAATGCCTTTTTTTTGTGATTTAACGCTTCACATTCTCACAGGATATGGTAGGCTGTTTCTTCCTCCTCGTCGCACATACTGCAACTTGGGTCCCCATTGTATGAGCCTATCTTGTGTAGGTGTCCTCTTCGGTTATCGTGCCCTGTTAGCAGCCCTGCTATTATGCGAAGTCTTTTACTACTTTGTTTGGGTAGTTCTTTCTTCGTTCTTTTGGATGGCGGAAAAAGCATATACAGTAAAACTTGTTTTAACGGACACCTTTTTATATCGGCCACCTGTGTTATCGGCAACTTTCAAGCTAACAAACATCTACTTTATAGAAAATTCCGTATATAAAAACCCTTAGATAATGGACACCCTTATAAAACAGCCACGGCCAGACAAATATCAATTTTATAACCCATTTCAGGAATAACCTTTTATAATCAAATTTCTTGGGCTATTTGTATTATTATTTTATGATTTTATTCTTCAAATTTTAAAGGTGATAATACCCAACAATTATATTTATGGCCAAATGGCATTAGTGGCTTGGGGGCTTATCTTCATATTATATTTTTTGGTTGTGAATAAAGTTATCGTGTTCGGAATCAAAAAGTGTTTAATCATGTCCCCAAAATGAGATTGTTTGCCACTGAAGGAAAAATTTTTATGGAAAAGTGAAAATTTTGTCAAATTGTAAAAGTTTGGTTTTGGAAAATTGCAAATAATGATATTATTAGAAATAAAGCTTAACTATATTAAATGTTTAAAAAAGGTGTTAATTTAGAACTAAAGGGGAAATTCCAGAAGTCGGGTTAATAGGAATAATAACTTTTCATTAAAATTCTTAAAAGCATACCAAAAAGTTTAATATTTAAATAATTAAACACTAAATGATAAGATTGAGCACAAAATGAACGATTTTGAGGTAAATATTTATAAAACTCTTATAAACACTTGAATCGGATAAATCACATAAAAAATATTTACCCGTGTGATCCGCCATAATCGAAAACAGATTTTTTTTATAAATCACAAAAAAACTAGCTACTCTATTATATAAGTTAAAGACTGATATCTTTTTTATTACAGTATAGGTTTAAACATTTTTTCAAATTTAAATAAATAAAAATACTTTAAACTTATATCTACTATAAGGAGGGGAACATCGATGCACAACACTTAGTGTGAATTTCAGACGTCATTTTCTGATTAAGGGAAAATTAAATATAAACATATAGGTCTACTTTGGGTAAAGTAAATTACTTTTTATCTCAAGTAATTTCAATATTTTTTTATACCCGTCGTCCTAATATAGCTTTATCACAGCTTTAAATGTATTATCCAAATTTTTCTCTTTCTTTTACCACGGATACTAGCAAAATTTAATATTTTTGATTGTCCTCACAAGACTTCCACCTGGTCCCATTATCCTTACTTTTAATCGCATTAAAACACAATGCAGAATCACCTAACCAGAATAGGTAAAAGAAATTAATAAAGAACTTAAAAAATAGCAACGTTGCCAAACATATTATATATTCTTCAAAACTTAGATAAAATATATCAACTCTTTAAGATTCTTGTTTCAATAAATTTACCATTACTTTACCCAAAGTAGGCAAATTTTTTAATATTTGGATATAAAACAAGTGATCAAAGATAAAAATATGAGAGAATTGCTGACAGTGGCCGAATCATTGTTTTATATGTTTTTGCTTTAATGTATCATGCAGAAACTGCAAATATAACATATTTGCACTTTAGCTAACATTATGTATAAAATGTACATGTTTTAAACAAATATTGCAACATATTTAATTGACGTGGTTTTCATACGACGGGCCAAACGTCCCAAACACGTTGATTCTCATCATCATTTCCTCAGTAATCACTTGTAAGGAAAAACATCAATAAGGAAAATAACACACAAAGGGTCTGAATGCAACGTTGCCAAATTCCACTTAAATCTCGTAATTTCTGAATTTACTGACAACTTCGCTATGGGCGTCGGCGCCAGTTCCCCAAGCGGAACCACCCTTGCCTCCCCAATGGAGATTGGCTCCTCCTTCGGACGCTCTTCGATGGGCAGCTGTTGCGTTGGTAGATCCCAGACTAGAGGGGCCGGAACTTCCACCAGATTCAAGCATACGGTCCTTTGTCTTAGGGGTTGACCAGTGCATAGACTAAAAAGTAATAAAAAAATGCTTTGTTATCTAAAGAAAACAAGTTTTTTATTTATAAAGCAGTCAGATGCACAATATTTTTAAATATAAACAACACAAAACTAAAAACATAGTTTTAGACTAAAAAAAAAAATACATAGAAATAAAAAAAAATTAATATTTCTTTTACAAGGCCTATTAATTCACGTTATGATGAAAAAAATATACCGGGTGGTGCGTCGCCGAGCGGAACATAGGAAATCCCATATAAATTTTAAGGTTAATTATTGGCTCCCTTGTATATTTTACAGAAAAAATGTTGGATAAATTTTTAAAGAGACCAATCTAATAAACCCTTGTGCCAAGTGTCAAAAAATTTTAATAAGCGAATTTTGAATTATTCAATCAAATGTAATTGCAGAATTACCAAATTTTCGGTTCAGGTAAAACCAAACAGACACCAGCCCCTAGCAAACAATTTGTTATAAAGCTTTGTTAAATCTAACTTACAGCCGAATACAAGCAAGTTTTTTTTTTCGTTTCATCAATCTCACAACCATTACATTCAAAGTAAAAGACACGTTAACATTATTTTTTATCAAACCTTTTATTTAATGTAACAATTAAGTTCAACTAATAACAATTATTACTATCGATCATTAAATAAATAATTTTATCATACTACAATTGAATTAAACCAATAGCCGCATCTAAAATATTTTAAATTTATTTTCCCATTAAGCCTATCTGGTCTATTTTGACCATTAAACGTATTGTCAGTAAATTCGAGTCCAAAGCCATCGCAATAAATGATTGTAAATGTTTAACTCTCGAAAATAGATCCGAAAAAAGGGAGAACCGAACTCCTAATATTTTACTAGGTGTAAAAAAAAATGAAATAAAATACAATAACTTTTTTAAAAGTAATAGAGACTTACATAAAACTTGATCAAAATGATCAAACAACCCCCCATTAACAGCTAAAAAATATCCCAACCGATCATAAAATTAATTTCTAACGTCGCTAAGTTGATATTGCGAAATTTTATTACATTCTAACGAAATAGCGTTTTGTAGCTGGTTTAGATTCCCAAATTTTACACTTTTATAAATGAAACTTTTTAAGTGACCGCACAGAAAGAAGTCATTCGGTGAAAGATCAGGTGACCTGGCTGGCCAAAGTATCCGGTACCGTGGACCAATAATATTGCCGTTAAAAGCATTTTCCAGGTACTCTCTTACCATACGGGCATTATGGGCGGGGCAACTATCCATTTGGTATTAGATCATTTGATCTTCTCGAACAACTTCTTCCAAGGCGGGTCCACTTTGATTTTGAAATAAGTCCAAATAGGTTTCTGCTGTCAGGTTATAGTTCATAAAAAAGGGTTCAATGATATGGTGTCCGATAATTCCCACGAATACATTTTGTTTTTTGGGGATATTGTGTCCGAGAATGAACAAAACGATTTTCATTTTCTTGGCTTCAATACCAGCAGTTCTGAACATTTGGTTCATGGGCGGTACATTCATCGGTAAAAGAAATATTTATTAAAAGATTCCTATTGTTATATGCTGTTTTCATTATTTCAAAACAAAATGTCTTTTTTTGCTCTTCATCTTCTATCTACAGCTCTTGATGTTTTTCGAATTTATACGAATAATATTTGTGTTTTTTCAAAGTGGGCAATATCGTTGTATCTTGCCCAAGAACCCTCGTACTAACCATTTTGTTTTCCTCCACACTCAGTAGAATATTAGGATCTCTGTTTTCTCTTTCTTCGGCTCTATTTTCGATACCCTGAGTTGAAAATTTACAATTATTTATTACGGTACTTTTGGACTTTATAGGCTTGGTGGGGAAATAAACTGAAAAATTTCAGATACTACTCTAAAACTGTTTCCCGCATAATGCCTTTTAATTATGGATACTCTTTCGTCGATTGAATAATTCATATTTTTTTTCAAATACTGACTGTCACTGAGTTATTGACACTTTTTTTATGTCAGGGACAATATTCATTTTTTCTACTACTCTATAAATAAGAAAACTTTGTGGTCCTAGCAACGCGAATGATAACGAAAGAGAACCTTCGTGTTACCTGGTTGCTAAGCGTTGCTAGCTACGAAAGTAATATTTACAGCGCCTGGACAAAAAAGTAAGAGTAAAAAAAAGAAAATATGCTTGTGGGAAATATTAGGATTTATTTATAAAAAGTAACTAATTTATGACAAAATATTTTAAAAAACTAGGTTAGGTATTAACATTAAAAGTAATTGTGCAATTTGAGCAATTAGCAAAAGAAATTGGAGGAATAATACTTGAATTAACAGTTTTTAAATTTGTTGTTGGGGTATCGTTATCACCTTTAACTACGTTAATATTCATATTTTTCACTGTTACTTCATTAGAGGAAATATTGGTAGGAATTTCGTGTAAAATTTTCTTTGAAATTTCCACCTTATTACTATAGGATTCAGCAATATATCCCTCCGCAACAGAAGAAGACTTCCAACCTCCATGCCTTTTTAAGTCCAAAATATCGACATCCGAAGCATTGGCAAGGAACGTAGTAGACGTTCTTCTAAAAGAATGGCCAGTGTATCTACTGATGTCTTCAAGCTTCAAAAACTTCGCAATTTCTTTAGGTACATTTGAAATAGTGTGCTTTCCAATTACTTGATTAACACATTTACCCTTTCATAACGATACAATAAACGCTCATCTAGAGCATTCCTTGGTCTCAGCTTAATATATTCCTGTAGAAATCTGACATAAGGAACTGAGCCTTCATCGTTGGTTACTACAAAGTTTCTTTTAACTTTATTTTTAGACTCCACTATTTTTACTATAGCCACGTCATTTCTTATTTCTACATCACTTAGCTTCATTCTGTATATTTCGTCTGTCCGGCATGCCCCAGCCACTCCCATAATGGCTATTACTTTCATTGCTAAGTAACTTTGATCAGGCGCGTTAAGTAAAAACTTTATGATTTCTTCTTTTCAAAAATTTTTGACTTTTTTGCCTCATAACCATCGTTTTTCCTTTTAATAAAAGCAACTAGTTTCTTGAACTCCGAAATATCTTGATTTTTGTTTACGGAAATTGTTAACTTGAGCATGGAATATACAGACCAGAGGGTTGGTGGTGATAAAGACTCGGATTTTTCTTGAAAATACGCCAACATCACATTCTCGTCAATCTGCCCCACATTTTCTGTAGCAAGCCATTCAGAAAACGATTTATATGTTTGATGGTAACTCTCTTTAGATTTGTCTGGCAGAAGTGAGGCACACGCAAGGTCAGCTGCCTTTTGGATGCCATTTTCATATTCATTTAACATTTTAAAATGGGAATGAATTTATACTAAATTAACAATAATTCAAAATCTGACAAGTGCTGATGACAGACAATGTCAACAATAAATGTGTTGCTATGGATTAATTTTTAACAGGTAAAATTTCAAAATCTCTGATATTTCTATTAAAACATGATGTTAATGATTATTAAATTATGCGATACATAGAACAGTAGCAGAAAAAATATAATACATTACACGATGCGAAAGGCCTTTCAAGTGTTCAGAGGTTTTAAATAGCCTCGGCTTCGCCTCGGCCATTTAAAAACCACCTCACACCAAAAAGTAAACTTTCGCATCTCGTAATGTAAATAACTATTACTGGTGCCTGTTTAATTTTACCTGAACCAAAAATTTGTTAATTTTATAATTTCATTTAAGTGATTTTAATTTAATTCATTCAAGATTCGCTTATTAAAATTTTTTGAAACTTGGCATGAGGGCTTGTCAGATTGGTCTCTTCAAAAAGTTATGTTACATTTTTTCTGTAAAATGTCAGGAAAGCCAATAATTGACCCCCTTAAAATTTACATGGGATTTCCTATGTTCCGCTAGGCGACGCACCACCCAGTATAGGGTATCCCTTTAAAAAAACATATTACTTTGTTTGTTCACGCATTTACGCGACACCCCGTATACACAAAAAATTACAGCACTACAATATTTATTTTAAACCCTACAACTTTTATACAAAACGTTTTTTTTTTTAAACGTGAAAGAAAAAAGTTAAGGAGGTGGTAACATTTATTATCGATAACCTGTACATTTAAGCTGGATAACCCAGTATATCCCATTAAAATTGACAAATTACGAACATTTTTCCAAGTTTTAGGTTTAAAATAGCTGCAAAACACAAGTGAAGAGAAAAATCAATTCGACGCGATCCTCATTATTGCATATTTTGCCTGTGCGCTTCGATGGAGCCCTAAAGCTTCGAGTTTAAAAGCTTTTTTTATAGAAATGGTTCATTCGGTTGGACGAAGTTTGAAATAATGTTCAAAGGGAGCTCAATAAAATTTGTTTTCGATGTCTTTTTTAAAATTTAGAGACAGCCTACCTTTGGCGATATAATTTTTTTAAAAAATTATGGAATAAAACTTTACAGCATTTTATTTACTTTTATTTTTGTAAATAGTGTATTACGTATCAAGTACAGGAAACTGGAGTTTTACTTGACAAGTAAGTACATTTAAATATGAGCGAAGCGAGTATTTTAAATACCATACGAGTCAAGTAAAATTACTTTTCTGACGAGGTGCGTATACTATTTTTTCGAATTTTGTAGGTATTTGCCTATTTTGCATTTTATATTAAAATCAGTTTATAATAAAAGTTACTGGGAAAATCTAAAAAAACGTAGTAGTCTATCGCCTCAGTAATTTGGCAATCTAAACCTAAACAGGATGTTGTTTTTTGTAATTAACAACGGTTGACAGCATTCAAATAAACTCATCTTTGAAGAGCGATTTTTTTAACGATAATTATCGAAATATCTGATGAAAACTACTCGGAAAATATCTGAAATGCAGCTCATGAAGCTTCTTTCAGTTTACTTTCAGTAAAATCTAAGGAAAGGTATGAGAAAGTGTGTAATATGTTTTGCGAGTGGAGAACCTCCAAAAGATTTAAAGAAATTGACGAAAACTTATTTTTACGAAAAGGTAGGCTTTTTTATATGGTTAAAGTATTGTATACCGGGTGATGCGTCGCCGAGCGGGACATAGGAAATCCCATGTAAATTTTTAGGGGGTCAATTGTGGGCTCCCCTGTACGTTTTACAGAAAAAATGTAAGACAACTTTTTGAAGAGACCTATCTGGTACGCCTTCATGCCTAGTTTCAAAAAAATTTAATAAGCGAATGTTGAATTATTTAATTAAACATAATTGCAAAATTACCAAATTTTCGGCTCAGGTAAAACCAAACAGATACCAGTAAAATAAATATTTTTCCAGACATGAGGAAAAGTGTCAATAAATCAGTGACAGTCGGTATTTGAAAAAAAAATATTAATTGTTCAATCGACGAAAAAGTATCCATAATTAAGTGCATTATGCGGGAAACAGTTTTAGAGCAGTATCTGAAATGTTTTCAGTTTATTTCCCCACCAAGCCCATTCCGTCCATTTTAACTATTAAACGTATTGTCAGTAAGTTCGAGTCCAAAGGTACCGTAATAAATAATTGTAAATGTTCAACTCAGGATATCGAAAATAGAGTCGAAGAAAGAGGGAACAGAGATCTTAATATTTTACTGAATGTGGAGGAAAACAAAATGGTTAGTACGAGGGTTCTTGGGCAAGAGGTAAATAAACATCATACAACGGTATTGCGTACTTTGAAAAAACACAAATATTATTCGTATAATTTTGAAAAACATCAGGAGCTGCAACAAATGGGAATGACGAGCGAAGAATGGCATTTTGTTTTGAAATGATGGAAATAGCAAATAACGATAAAAAAAATTTAAGAAATATTTGTTTTACCGATAAATGTACATTCACCCTCAACAATGAACCAAATGTTCAGAATTTCCGGCATTGGAGCCAAGAAAATGAACATCGCTTTGTTCATACTCGGACACAATATCCCCAAAAAACAAATGTATTCGTGGGAATTATCAGACACCTTGGACCCTTTTTATGGACTATAACCTGACAGCAGAAACCTATTTGGACTTATTTCAAAATCAAATTGGAAGAAGTTGTTCGGGAAGATCAAATGATCTGGTACCAAATAGATGGTTGTCCTGGCCATAATGCCCGTATGGTTAGGGATTACCTGGAAAATATTATATTAACGGCAATATTATTGGTCCACGGTACCGGATACTTTGGCCAGCCAGACCACCTGATCTTTTACCGAATGACTTCTTTCTCTGGGGTCACTTAAAAAGTGCCATTTATAAAAGTGTTAAATTTAGGAATCTAAACTAGCTACAAAACGTTATTTCGTTAGAATGTAATAAAATTTCGCAATATTGACTCAGCAACGTTACAAATGAATTTTATAATCGGTTGGGATATTGTTTAGCCGTTAACGGGGGGTTGTTTGAACATTTCATTAATTAATGTTTTTATGTAATTCTCTATTATTAAAAAAGTTATTGTGTTTTATTTCATTTAATTTTTCTTCTTTTTTCGGATCTATTTTTGAACTTTTGAGTACATTTACAATTTTTTATTGTGATGGCTTTGAACTCGAATTTACTGACAATACGTTTAATGGTTGAAATAGACCAGATAGGCTTAATGGAAAAACAAATTGAAAATATTTCAGATACTGCTATTGGTTTAATTAAATTCCAGTATGATAAAATTATTTTTTTAATGATCGATAGTAATAGTTGTTATTAGTTGAACTTAATTGTTACATTAAATAAAAGGTTTAGTAAAAAAATAATGTTTACATGTCTTTTACTTTGAATATAATGGTGGTGAGATTGATAAAATGAAAAAAAAAACACATTCCTTGTATTCGGCTATACGTCAGATTTGACAAAAACTTAACAAATTGTTTGCTGGTGGCTGGTGTCTGTTTGGTTTTACCTAATCCTAAAATTTGGTAATTTTGCAATTACATTTAATTGAATAATTCAAGATTCGGTTAATAAAATTTTTTGAAACTTGGCACGAGGGTTTGTAGATTGGTCTTTTCAAAAAGTTATTCTACATTTTTTCTGTAAAATATACAGGAAAGCCAATAATTAACCGCCTTACCTTTTTCTTTCTTGTTAAATTGTGTTTTTGTAAAGTAATTATCGCTATGCTGAAAAATGTTCTATTACTGTATGATTTTAAGGTCTGTAATGTAGTGCATTACTGTACAAAATGCAAAAAAAAATAATTAAAAGAAGTTAAAAGTCTAAGTAAGTAAAATTACTTTTGGATAATATATTTTACAAAAAATCTTTCTTATAAATGTTGCTGAATATTGACTTTTGGTATGATATTTAAAATAAATTGAATTAGATTAATAAAAGACTTAATTCTGCAATCTATCAATTTCCTTGTAGATACTATCCCACCAAAAACACTCATGTAAAATAAGGCCCCGGTTTTTATCTAAAAATATCGACCACTTATTTTTTTTAAAGATATTTACCTGTTGAACATGTTCTTTCATACCAAGCCACTGTTTATAAGTCATAGAAATTCCACTGTTCTTCCATTTGTCGTAGAGAGCTTTTTTCTCGGGGTTTGTTAGAGTATCTTTTGCTTCCTGAAACAAAGAAATATGTTTTACCACCCACATACCACACCCTGATAAAAAACTTTGATTTACTGAGTTTTTCTTAAATACAATTATTTATTTACTTTTACTTTCATTAGGGTGTTGTAAAAAAGTATTGGTTTAATCCACTTACATTTAGTAACTGAAATTTTTCTTCCATTTCCTTGTTTCCGGCATTTTTATCTGGATGACACTGAAGCGCTCGAACTTTATATTCTTGATTTATTTGTTCCACCTGAAACAATAAAGCAATTATAAGTATGGGTATGCTAAAACAGAGTTTTCCAATTTGTGGTACGCCCACAAAAAAGTATCATTGTTTCCAATACTTGAGAATTCTATGGATAAAAATAACCTTAAGCTATGACCTAAACTTTTGATAAATATCAAAAGCTACTGTCTTCGTTTGATTCAAACATTGTATTGCATTGTGATGACCCCATCATCACAATGCAATTGTTTCACTGTCAACATAGATTTACTCAGTTCGACTAGGAAGATCTTTTGTTGATGATGACCCCATATTAGTTGATCCCCTAAACTCACAAACTTTTCGCAAAGTACACTTATTGGCACCCTTCAAATATCTTTATTTTTACGTATACCCTAATGCTGTGGCTATGGCTATTATTTATTTAGAAAGTATTTGCAAACGTGCCAAAACAAAAAAGAAACAGTTAAATTTTGATGTCTTTTTTATGTCTGTGTTTTTTTTCCTGTATATAGTGTCCGGAAATGACGATGAAAAATTTTAAGGTACGATTCTACATAAACAGATTTAAAAAAAAGTTCATATTAACATAGGTCCGGAAATGATTCCAGAGGAAGCTACAGGCCTTTGAAGATGGTGTCATAAAAGTAGTTTTTATTTAATTTATTAGGATCTACTTACAATATAGAAATTAAGTTTTACGTTGGGGTGGTTACTTATTTAGGGTCATATTTTTTTTTTCTCCGAGTGTATTTTTGCCATCTTTTAAATTAATTATGTTTATTCGAACATTTTTACCTAAAAAAGGTTCTCTTGGTATAAAGTCGTATGGTCGACGGTTTTCGAGATAAACGGACTTAAAAGCACGACTGCAGTGCGTAAATACAGTAAACAGGCTATGTAATAAAAATAAGAAGATGCTTGAATACTATTTTAAATTTTCAACACTTATTATGAAATGTATAATAACATTAAAAAGGATTTAAAAATTTAGGAATAGCGTTGTATATTATTTTGTTATTGATTTATTGGTATTTTTATTATTAAAATTATTTTTCAAAAAAATCTCAGCATTAAAGTCCGTTTATCTCGAAAACCGTCGACTACACGACTTTATACCAAAGGAACCTTTTTTACGTAAAAATGTTCAAAGAAACATAATTTATTTAAAAAATAGCAAAAATGCACTCGGCAAAAAATATGATCCTAAATAACTAACCACCCCTTTGTTACCACGCCACTGGTTGCAATATGGGCCACCTGATATTTTCAAAAAGTGACCTTCAATCACTCTAACTTATACGTAGAAGTTAATTCCTGCATTGTAAGTAGATCCTTATAAATTAAATAAAAACCACTTTTATGACACCATCTTCAAGGGCCTGTAGCTCCCTCTGAAAGCATTTCCGGACCTATGTTAATAAGAACTTTTTTTCATATCTTTTCATGTAGAATCGTACCTCAAATTTTTTATCGTCATTTCCGGACGCCCTGTATTTATTATTTTAGATAGTTTACAATATACAAAGTAAACGGTCGCAAAAATGTCGGGACGTGAAATTTCTGCACTAAATAGAACCAGAATTATCGCTTTGTATCAAGAGGGTCTTTCCAGGCATCATGTTTCGATCGCTTGAACATAGTGCAAAGTACTATTACTCGGACCATACAGCGTTATCAAGGAACCGGCGCGGCGGTGTGGCTTCTCGGCCTAGATATGGCAGAAGAAGAGTAACAAATGACAGAGAGGACCGCTATCTTGCACAATTTGCGAAAAAGAATCGCTCAGTTTCGATTCGAGAGCTACGACCCCAGTTCCAACGTACACACTACCGAATCTATTATGCCAAACCATTTCAAGAGGGCTCTTTAATGCTGGATTAAGGCTAAGAAGACCACTGTGGGTTCCTTTATTAAGTATGCAGCACCGACAAAGAAGTTTTCCCGTAACTCATTTCACGCCTCTAAAATTTTATCCTTAAGTTCGTTTAATTTTGGCCTAAACATATTTTGCTCATTTATTTTTTTACCTAATAAACCCCAACATTTTCCATAACATTTAAATTTGGGCTGCGTACGGCCAAGGTAAAACTGATACTTCCATTCATTAACTTGACGGACCGTATCAACGGGACACTTATCTTGCTAAAAGATAAAATTTCTGTCCGAAATCGATCCAGTACAGAAGAAAGCATGATATTTTGTAGTATATCTATATATACCTCCGTATTGAATCTTCCTTCAATAAAATAACATACCCCAAGTCCTTGTGCACTCAGTCATCCCCAAACATTTACCGAAAGTCCTGACTACTTCTGTCCTTTGGGTATATTTTTTATTAAATCGTGTTTCTTAAGGCCTGTATACCTAATATCCCATTCAGCATGACTGAAACCTTTTAACGGTGAATAATATATTTTCCCAAAAATCGGAGGTTCCGAGTAAATTGTGAGCAAATCCAATGCGTTGTTTTTATTTGCATTTGTTAAAAAGGTTTTAAGGCAATTCGTTTTTCGCTTTTGGCCGTAACTATAGATTAAAATAGTTGGTTTCTCACAACATTAACTTAATTATTGTCTTGTTCTTGATTCGATAGTTTTGGGCGACCACTTCCAGCTCTTCTCTAAAAGGAGTGTTTCCTGCCATTTTTTTTAACAAAATGAATATTACTCTTTGAATGCTAAGTTCTTCCGCCCACATCCCATTCTGGCCAACCAATATGGTGGTATGGTTGGTATGGTATGGTGTGGTTGGTATGGTATGGCTCAATATAATGAATAATTAATACTTTTTGATGCAAAATTAGTTAGGCATTTAAAAAAATATTTTTAGATACTGACAACGGACACCTGTTTCTTTATTAGATGGCCGTTATTTGTACAATACACATAAAATTAGTGTGTATTGTACTTGGTGATAAAAAACTAATATATCTATAACTGTTACTTAAATAAAAAAATATTATAACACAAAATACAAAATATGAAAACCAATTCAAAATTAGTAATACCAATTTTATTAATTTAAAGTAAAAAAATATTAAATCTTATTGGAAACATATTTTTGAACATTCTTTTACTCATAAATAAAAAAAAGGTAAACATCTCCCTTAGGATCCACCTTCCAAATCATAAAACAGAGTTGAAAGCTTTGAAGGTTTATTGATTCGAAGTTAATTTCCTGAAAGTTTCAGCGAAGCCTAATATGTTCTAAGGGATTTGTAGACATAATCTGGCTACGAGGCATACTTAATGCTAACAATTAGTGTTTAAACTTTTAGAGCTAGATTATTGGATGTTAGAGAGCTAATGAGTTTTAGGTGGAAAAAGTTAACGTGCCGAGCGTAATGTATAAGTTTTGTTTAACGATGAGATTGGTTTATCTTTTTATCATTATTTTTAAGCTTTAAAAGTTTTAAATTTAGTTGTTAAAGTAATAATTACACTAAATTTTCTTAAGTCTTAGTCTTAAAGCGTAAGTACTAACATGCCTTGTGTGTCTTAAGAAAAGTAAGAGGCAGTTTACTATATAGTCCGGAAGGCTACCGCAAGGTGGCTAATAGGAAGTTAATTCAAAGCCGCACTGCTGCTTCAGCTCAGCAGATTTATATTTCATTTTTTTACCTAAAAAATCGTGAAATATCGGTTTATTCAATTAAAGTTACATTTATTGATTCTGGGAAAAAGGTATATTATTAAAATTAATGGTGTAATAAAACTACGTAATTTTTGTTAAAAAAATTCTTTGTAGTGCTTTTAGTTTTTAAGGTATTAACGATTTAAATTTAAAATATAGATGCAAATATCTTACAAACTAAAAGAGGTGCAAAAAAATATATAAAACAAAAAATATGCATTTGAATAAGCTCTTTAAAAAGGTAATATACACATTTTTAATAAAATAAGTAATAAAGGAGATATAAGCAAAAACGTTATTTTGGCCATTATAAATTTTGCTAATAGCAGTATGATTTTAGTACAAGTAAGTATATCAACTCCGAAACAAACTTATACACATGTGCCTCGGGGCAATGGGGAATAACATAGTGGCACAAATATATATATATATATATATATATATATATATATATATATATATATATATATATATATATATATATATCTTACTTTTCTTCAACCATTTTATAAATTATTTTTTATAGAGTTTTTCTTGGGTATAGGTTGACAAATAAACGCCTCCACGGCATTACACAAACATGAGTCTCAAACCAAGCACGAATTTAACTTTAAAGAACCAAAAATATTGACTACAGACTCAAACTACCAAAAATTAAAAATAAAAGAAATGATTGAGATCAAAAAAGAAAAAATGCCCTAAATGACAAAAAAGATATAAGCAGCCTTAGTCAAATTTACCATAATTTAATAAATCCAAACTAAATAGGAGAAAAAAAAAGTATGTGTGTGGTATGTGTGTGTGTATATGTATGTACGTATGTCTATGTATGTATATATGTATATTAGACTGATCTGTATAATTTAAATTAAAAAATAAATAACATCCTGTTACAAAAGAAAACATATTAGAATAAATTTTATCTGTAAATATAAAAAATAATAATAACATTCCTTTTGACGGAACTAAGTTCTGCATCAGAAATAATCAAAACAACTCCAAGGTATGTACTTATCCTGTATTTTTGTTTTATTTGTACGAATTTTTTAATCTGTTTTTAAATATGACGTATATAAGTGTGAGATTTTAAATGTGTATGTCTAAAAAAAAATGTGTAATCTGGTAGTGTTTTAAAACTTTTAATTGTAATTTTAAAATTTTTGAAATTTTTAGAATAAAACTTGAAAAAGCACAATATAATGTGGAAACTTGTGCTGAAATTGCTTTCCAAATTTATTTGTCAACCTATACCCAAGAAAACTCTATAAATAATATATATATATATATATATATATATATATATATATATATATATATATATATATATATATATATAATATATATTTTGGTCCAATAACTTTACCCATATCGATCCACTTGAAACTTTAACTAAAAAAATATATTTTATTAATTAAAAAAAAAATAATAATAATAAGCGCCTCCTCTATCTGGGTGTTATATACCTGGCAGGACGCATAACATGTTTTGATCTCCCAAGCTACTATGTGTATAGCTCATCATTTAAATATTTTTATAATTGATTTAAATATTAATACTTATAAATAATTTATAAAGACAGTTACTTGTTGAAAATAATTTTAAGAAAAATTTTAATGATGTTTTTAACATAAATTTTTTATAGACCGAGGGAGTTGGGACTTTTTATCGGAAATTTCCTCCTCTGTCAGAATCCTCTTTGCAATTTCCGCTTTCTTATATGGTTTCTGAGTTATTATCAACAATTAAAATGGTTTTTTTCTTTTTTCCTTTTTTGCTAATAACAATTGCAATTTTTATTGGCAGAACAAATCCATTCTTAGATTTTCATTACGCATCGAATGAGCCATCGCTCATATTTTACGAAGCCTTCTAACTATTTTTCGTAGGAAACACACTTCTCGACTAGACTAAAATCTCTAGTGTTTCTTACGTTAAAGTAAATGTAAGTCAACAAACGAAGAATGGGCATAATCGAATTAATAGTTTACATACAAATATTCATACAAACATACATACAATCATTAAGGAAGTTTAAAGATATATAGTTGCTCAATACTGTAGACTTACGTCTAGGTAGTAGCGGTCACAAATTTTAGAAATGTAAAAGAACGCTAGTTGCCAATTTTACTAGGGTGCGTTGTAAACAGAACTTGTCAGTCTTTGCGTCTCGGGTTTGAAGGTTGTTTCATATTTTGTATTACGCGGGAAAAAAAACTGTTGTTTTAGATATTGTGTTCGGTTAGTTCTCGATACTAACTTTTTATAAATAATAAAAAGGTGTGAGATAAAGTAAATGTATCTGTTAGAAATTTGGTTGTTACTAGCGTTTTCAATTTAGGAAAGATATACGAAAAATCAGGTAAGAATAAAAGATTTTCTGATGGCAAAATACCTAAAATAGTCTTAATTTGTTTTAAGATCCACATGGAAGATCCTACAAAATCTACCAGTGCTAAGCAGGGAAAACCTATAAAAATCCTTTAAATTATAATTTTAATTGTGAATGTGGTAAAAACTTTAGTTTAAAAAAGCATTTTAATGCACACCGAAGAAAAGCTCATAATGAACCAAAAACATCAGAAAATGTGAATAATCTGCAAAAACATTGTCCATTATGTGATTTTTCTGCTACATTTAGGGACAGTATGATAAGACATTTACAAAATGTACATAGTGTTAAGTTTATTGAAGAAAAACATACATTTGCGTCCCAAGATGATTTTTTTTTGTGGAAAAGCAAAGTTGAGTCTGATAACCTTTCAAAATTTATTAGCAAGGGTACAAAAAGTTCATTAAACCACAAAATTACAAACTTTGATTGTCATCGATCTGGATACTATATTCCAAGAGGAAAAGGTTTGAGGACCCTAAAAACTCAAGGAAGTTGTAAAATGAATAGATATTGCCCTGCAAGGATGGTACAAAACATTTTAGTGATGGTACATGCATTGTTTTGTAACACATGTAGGCCACCAAAATGAACTGAAGTACCTTTCTTTAACAAAAACAGAAAGAGAAGAGTTAGCTAAAAAAATATCATTAAAAATACCATTTGATGAAATCCTAGATCAAATCAGAGATTCAATTTATGATTGCTCATTACAAAGAATACATCTTTTAACACGAAAAGATTTGTACAATATTGAATCAGAATTTAATCTTCAATCAAAAGCTGTAAGACACAAAAATGATGCCATCAGTGTAGATGTTTGGGTTAGAGAGATGGAAGAAGAAGGAAAATGTGTCTTATTTTATAAACCCCAAGGTGTCTATAAAGAAAATTGTCCAAATTTAAAGGTTGAAGATTTTGTATTAATAATAATGACGGAAGCCCAGTTGGACTTCTTAAAAAAATATGGTAATGACTGTATTTGCTTGGATGGTACTCATGGATTGAACAGTTATGATTTTGAGTTAAATACATTATTAGTTTTGGATGAACTGAGGGAAGGATTTCCTTGTGCATTTTTAATATCCAATCGATCAGATACCCAGGTTTTGACACTTTTTTTGAAAAATAAGAGATTCATTACAAGAAACAGTCAAACCCAGAGTGTTTATGTCAGATTTAGCAGATACCTTCTTTAATGCATGGATTAGTACCATGGGAACTCCAGAAAGAAGGTAAATTTAATTAATAAATTTTTAATTACTTTGATTACATGTTGACTATTTATTTTTAGGCTCTATTGTACTTGGCATGTGGATAGATCTTGAGAAAAAATTTAAACAAAATTAAGTCTCAAGATACTCAGGTACGTGTGATGTAATTATTGTTCACTTTCAAATTAATTTATATAATCTCATTTTTTATAGGCCCTAATTTATAAACACTTACGGACACTCTTAACAGAACGTGATCCAAATGCTTTTCACAAAATGTTGGAAGAATTTTGTAGATTAAAGATGAAGAATGCACAGCCTTTATTAAATATTTTCAAGAGTACTATGCTTGTAATTATGAATATTGGGCTTACAGTTATCGGATGCATGCTGGCCTTAATACGAACATGCATTTAGAGAGGATGCACGATCTATCAAGTACATTTATCTAAAAGGAAAAATGTAAAAAGTTTAGATAAGGCCATTGCAGCAATTATGCGTTTTGTTAGAGATAAATTAATTAACAGAATCATAGGTAAGAACAATATTGTACTATTCATTTTAGTTGAGACTAGGTACTTGTAAAAAATACTTTCTACATACTAACTGATAAAATAAAGTAACATAGTAATTTTATTTTCAGTAACTAACAAGGGAAAAATTTCAAGTAAAATTGTAAATATAAGATCTAGACATCATACTATGAAAGAAATGGATCATACTAAACTTTTAACTTCAGATGATGGCTGGGAAGTCTTTTCTGAAAATTATTCAGAAGTATATTTAGTACAAAGCAAGATACTGATTGCAAAAATTGCCAACTTGTGTGTTTGGAATGTGGTATATGCATCATCAGTTTCAGTGCTCCTGTCTAGATTCAGCTATTAAATACAATATGTGCAAACACATACATCTGGTTGCCAGCTCAATCAAGAATATGCAAATCTCAGAAAGAAAGGTATTTATTTTTTTTTATTAAAGTAAAATTTTAAATGAAATTTTCAGAAATTTATCATTTATCAAAGAAAATATTGCATAAATAATTTAACTTAAAATTTCTTGCAGATTTTTTCAAAAAATTACGCCAAACAGTTTGAAGTTTGATCAGGTGATACCCTGTGTTAAAGCGCTGGGTCGTTAGGCGCACAACCGACTCAGACTTGGTTGGAATCCAGGCCAGACCAAAATTTATTTATAATCTTTGGTCAGACTTTTAGCCCAGTTTTACAAAGCAGGTTCAAATTCAGTTCTACTGAACTAAGATCAGGTCTTTGATCTTTCCATAAAATCTCAATATTGCTGTCAATGTCAAGGAATTGAAAGATATTAAGATTTTACGGAAAGTTAAGGCCTGACCTCAGTTCAGTAGAACTGAGTTGAATCTGCTTTGTAAAATTGGGCCTTAGTGGTTAGCCTAACAAAAGACGGTCAAAAAGTTTAAAATGTATCGACGCTGAAGTCTCGCAAAGACCAAGGCGCCGAAACACACTTC
Source organism: Listronotus oregonensis (assembly GCA_019359885.1). NCBI lineage: Eukaryota > Metazoa > Arthropoda > Insecta > Coleoptera > Curculionidae > Listronotus > Listronotus oregonensis. Next base: position 42,783 of record JAHBCN010004061.1, read on the forward strand.
GCCCTGTCTTATGCACCCGCAGACTTGCGGACCCCAACCAGTTGAATAATAGGGATGAAAACGACCTTTCCTGCTTGGGAGGCCTGGTCTTGGGTTGTCGTGAATAGGACATCTGTGGTTCGGAACCCACGTTAAGCTGTACGTACCGTCTGGCTCACATTACCCAGACGTAGAACAAGGGTGTATAATAAGCTCATGCGGCTGCAGTGCAGAGTTATCCCATACCCTCTAATCTACCATTTAACGCCAAACCAAATGGAAAATATGGATTTGAATAAGAGAAACAGTAAATTAAATATTCAATTGTTTTAATGGTGTACTGTTAAAAAGTAGATAGTTTTTAAAATAAGTGCTAGCAGCTTTTTTTATCACAATTTCTTTTATTTCAAATAAATTAATGTTGCTTAGATTTGTATATTGCTAATTTACTATTACTAAGGTGTAAGGACATTTTGTAGGTATTTTTTTAATAAACTATAGTAAAGTTTAAGCACAGTTGGTAGTGGTATTTGGGAACATTTTCTTGTCGTTTTGTGTATAATTATTGGGTGTAAATTTGACAAAAAATATTTGTTTAGAATGGGTGCTCATTTAGTGTGTAATTCTTTGATCCCTTGTAATTTTTGGTGGTAGGAAAGAGGTTTAAATAAAGGGTTTCTAAAAATATTTTTAACATACATACATGGGGAAACAATCACATTCAGCTGAATCACATGTGTCCTTGCACATCCTATATTTTAGTCATTTTTCGATTCTATTCAAAATTTTAATATAACATACCATAGCCATATCATGAACAGTTTTGGTAATATAAACAAATAAAAATGGCATTTTTTCTACTTTGACGCATTATTGTGCCGAAACTGTTTAGAGTAAATTAAGTTTTATATAACTTTCACTACCTGTCAACTGAGGAATCTTGGTTTGGACTGTGTCAAAGTGGAATTGTTTACCAACGTTTCGCCAGCGATTGCATGAAGCATCTTTAGGTTCTTGACTCTGTAAGACTCAGTATTCCAGTCTCGCAGAGTAAATATTTCTGAGGATGCCTTGTCCAATCGATGGCAAAACGTCGGTAAACCATTAAAGTTTGACTTGATCCAAACGGAAGAACCAAGATTCCTAAAAAATAAGTTTTATTTTTCTATCTTGGTTTTTAAGGCATTGGTACCAATAATAATAGTTGGTACCAAGGTGATTCCGAATGGTACCGTCATGCCATGATACCACACTGCTTGTGATGAGTATTATCCGATAGCTTTAAAATAAGCCAAGATAGAAAAGTGAAACTATTTCTACTGTTATCTTATCTTAAACCCTTTGAGCATAGTAATATGTCGAAGTAGTAAAAACGCCATTTTTTACTTGTATATTATTATGTAACACCAAACTATAAGTAATTCACCCATGTCATGTTAGATCAAAAAAGAAAAAATCCACATTTAGAATAATATATAGGATGTCCCTTACAAAGTAATCATGATTTCAGTGACACCAAAGACAATTATAGTTTCATAATTGTCTTTGGTGACACTCTTTTGGCCAACAACCAATATTTTTAAAAACACTTTTTAAATTATGCCAATTTTGTAACAAAAACACTTGTATTTAAAATTCTTCATGTCTAAAAAATATTTTAAGATATTAGTAAATTACTCTAAAATGACTCTCTGTATAATATAATAAAATTATATCATCATAATTATTTTCTATTTTTTAGGGACTGCAGATGAAACTGATAATTGTCTGGTAATAGATGAAACTCCAAACGAACACAATGAAATAGCTGTCCATGAATTATCTAAAAATAAACCTTCTTGCCAAGACATCAACATACGTAAGGAGAAATTACAAAATTCGCTTCTTAAAACTTTAAGTACAGTAACAAATTTAGAAGAAATTGAAGTGCTGGAAAAATATTTTCTCAAGGGGCCCCATCACTAGCAGCCGTTGGAGAAAAAACAATACCATCATTCCAAATAAAACAGAATTTTGTTCCCAATAAAAACATAGTTCATCAGAGATTTTACTCCACAAAAAAGAAAAGATCCAAGAAACCTGGAAGAAAGTTTTCAAGAAATACTTGATTGATATAAACCAGAATGCATTTATGCTGGTTAGAGGAGACCAAAATACCAATAGTGACAAGTAATTTAAATAGTTTTGCCAGCTTTACAACTTGCCCAGGAAGGACATCTAGATATTCTGGCGCATTCGCCAATTTATGAATACATAAAGCCATTAGGTTGATGGAAAATCCACATAACAGGCTGATGTGGTATCTTTAAGAATTTTCTTCTTATCACACAATTAAAAAAACCTCGTTTTTTAAGAACAAGTTCGTAAATTCATGCAACAAAATAATAGAATGATCTTGACTGTCATTCCGGAGGAAGGACGGGTGGTAACCCTAGTTTGCGTTCTTCCATTAAAGAAAGAATACACATTTTGACTGAGGAGAATGACCCCAAGCCAATATTGTATAAGTCGCAGTATACTGAAAAAGTAAATAGAATGCTTGCATAAGACTGCAAAAGCAAAATTGTAGATACCGTTGGTAGATACATTTTTTTAAAAGAAAAATTATACTTTTTGATAGTCTTCCTGAGAGAACATCAACATTTTTTTTAAAAGTCAAGTAAGGATCAGCCCTCCCCCCAAAAACTTTCTGTACTCAGCATTTTCCTCAGGGATCCTGCCTATCCCCTATGTCCAGAATAAATAAATAAACGCTATTATTTAAATATGTATTACATAAATAATAAATATATAAATACATAAATAATAATAATAATATTATTATTATTATTATTATTATTTTTATTATTATTATTATTATTATTAATATTGTATTTACTGTGTTTCAAAATAATATCTGGAAAAAAAGAATTTTGATTTTCTATGATAAATGAATGTAAGTATTTTGGAAATGTTGAAAATGCATCTTATTTACTATTTATAGAGTAGGTACACTTGAAAGGGTGAGATATGACCTACAAAGTTCTCCACAAACACCGGTATATAGGAAAAACTTATGTACCGATCTCTAACCCTATTCCATATGCAGATGTATATAAAAATTACCCTTAAACAAGGTAAACTTCATGGAGTTTATTTTATTATTATATAGTTTATTTAAATTAACCCTTTTTTTTTGTAATTGTTTAGGGTGCGGAACTCCGATTTTAAATAATGTGGGTTTTGGGGCGCCGATCACGAATCTGAATTTTTGAAACGTTTGATCTCGAGATATTCGTCATCAAAGCGAAATTCAAACTATCCTTATTTTTACTATATTCCCCTTCTTTTGCTTTAAAAATGCCAGAATATAACACTAAATTGACACAATAATATTTTATTTAAGATTAAAAAAAGCCTTTTTAAAACATGAGTTTTTATTGAATTTGTGCCTTTCTTTATTAATATAAAAGGTTTACTTTTAATCAAGTCGCATGTCTAAACATTCATTCACATAGGTGCAGCGTTTTAGGAGTAAAAGATTTGGAATTTAATGAAAAAATCGTGTAAAGTAACTGAGAAACAGGTTTTTAAAAGATGTTCATAAAATATTGTGTGCCCAAATAGTGTTATATCAAGAATTTTGTGCAAAAAGAAGGCAAGGAATATAGTGAAAGATAGTTTGAATTTCAACTTTGATGATGAATATCTCGAGAACGAAACGTTTCCGAAAAAAAATTATCTTAAATTCGTGATAAGCGCCCGAAAAAACCCCCGCATACCAAATTTCGTCAAAATCGGAGTTGCCGCAACATTCTAGACAATCACCTACCTTTTCTTTTTTTATTATATAATGTATCTTAAATTATTGTAAATATTCTTATTGACTGATTATGGAATGCAAATAAAGATATTTCTGTCGCAGAACGCGTTTTATTGAAAGGTTTTTACAAAAACTATTAAAAAGGTAAACTTGGCACCAAAATTTTTACTCCCAGCCCACAGCCTATGGTAAAACAATAGCCATTTGCTATTGCTGTTCTTTAACATTTCTAAATTGCATTTGCCCTTGTTTACTTTAAACATTTTTCGCATAATATGTATAGGTACAAATATATATTTAGTTTATTTTTGCCTAAAATTTGTATGTTTAATTAAACTCGTGAAAATTCTTTAATTCACATATAGATTCGCTCGTGGAATATTTCTGATTGTCATTGTCTAAATAAGATTATCAAAAAGGGCAGAAAAATAATTTTAAACAACGGTTTCGTATGCCCTATTTATTTTTTTGTCAGTCAGTCAGATTAAAGAAATACAGTACAATTTGGCAATGTCGCATTAACCTCCCCTGCCGTACGTCACGTCCCCACTACTATTTAAATTTGTGACCGCTACTACCTAGACGTAAGTAATACTGTAGAACATTCTTGTCCACGCGTGCAGGGCAAAAAGGTAAGCGGGTATAGGAGAAAAGACCCTGCGGAGTTTGCGCAATGAATAGTACGGTCAGGTCCGAACTTATAATTCTTTGTTACCATGTATAAAGTTGACATCATCAAATGGCAAATTCAACCTAACTACACATTCACTGTTTTTCCTATTTTTTGCATAAAATTTTTGGTTTTGAAACGAGACTATTACAGAATATTTAAAATTATTTAGTATAATTATTTTATTTAATTTACTGCATGTGTATTATTAGATTTTATATAATTTGCTTTAATATGGCAAAAATAGAAAGAATAACCTTCTATTTGAATGGTCGATATTTCAACAAAAATCTTATTAACATAAAAATGCAATGCAAAAAATCATTAAAATCGATAAGGGTCAAGAAAAGTAAAAAAGTACTATAATTGAGATTGGTCTTTTGTGTTTAAGGATCATACAATTTTGTATAAATTAATAATTTCTATAAAAATTTAATAAAATAGGATCATGTCATGCAGGTAACATGAACAAGTTTAACGAGAAGTATCATTTTAGGCTAAGGCTTAAGTACTAACTTACCGTAAGTGTCTTCAGTGTGGTAAGAGAGAGTTTATTCACACAAGACTTAAATATTTAAGGATTTAGAGAAGGCAAAACTTCTGCGGGTAGCAGATTTCAGTCTAGTCCTCTGGGGATGACATAACGAAGAAAGGGAAGTTTGGAGCCTTTCAAGTCGGACCGTTTGAAGCTGCCAGAGAAATTATACTTGTCAACACCTACAGCCCGTCGCTCGGTAAGAGAAGGAAGTTTTTCAGTAAGCGGGGTTATTAATAGGACAAACAGTTCTTTTTAAATGGAACGAAAGATAATAAGAGTTGTAAGAAACGCCATTCCCTAGACAAGGAAACAATATTCGAAAGATGACTGATTTGGAATACATAAAGGGTTTCAGATTGAAGCTGCTGAAGATATAGATGTAATAAGTTTGTGCCGGTCAAGGTTATTCTCAAAAGTAACGCCAACAGGATTAAACGCCTCCGAACAACAACGAAACATATAATTCGCGTGCAAGAGTTAATGAGACGACGGCACAGCGTGGACAAAGCAGCTTTAAGAGCGCTGCGGGTACGATTGGTCCGATCAATCGGCCAATGATCTCATACGCGCCGCGCCGTCGCACACGAAAATAGAAGAGTCCGGCTCTGGTCCAAAGTATAATGTGTTGCCTACCTACATTTATGGCACACACCGATTTTTCTACAAAATTTTGTGGAATTTTGTTACTGCGCAGAATCACAAGAGTACCTTAATGACAGTGATTTTCATAGTGGGCCGAACATTTTTTGATCAAATAGGCCATTGCTTGTTCCTCCTTTAACCTTCAAACTTCCTTGACACACATACAGACATACATACAAACATACATGCAAAATTTTGTATACTATTTTTAAAACTTGATTAATGTATCGTATTATTATTTATTTCATCTGCGGTACAGGTATTATGTTTAATTTTAATTAGTATGTATATTACATAACGCTACCAGTTAGTGTTTAGTACACTAACTGCAATGAACTATGTACCCATATTAATTAATATTCTCATCGAATTTAACATCATGAAAAGCTCTTAATTCAAATGTACAGTAATACATCAAAATCAAATATCTAATCCATCCAGACAGCTACAAGCAATGTCAATACCATTTTCTCGATGACGACGTTTATTCGACCGAAAATTATTGTTCTATTTCTGTATTAATGAGAAGTGAGTTACATATGAAGCGCTATTATTACCCCCTGTTGTTCTGTTTATCAAATAATCAATAGACCCGGCCTCATGTTTTTTACATCAAACATGAAAATGATGTTTGAGAGCTAATATACTATCATTTACGAGGCGAATATAAAACTGAAAATAATTTTAACAAAAAGAATTTTTAATGGACTGTTTTAATTTGTAATTTTGTAGAATTAAAGTCCTGGTTTTAATATATTCTTTTTTAAATCTTGGGACAATTCACGGTTAAGGGATATTCTAGACTAGAAAGTTAAAAAAATTATTATTTTTTAATATTTTGATAGTTTAAGAGTCCATTGGCGCCCGAAAATTGGATCCAATTTGGGGTTCGAGGCATAATGTTTTTCTCAAAAACGGTATAAGTTATCGATAATTTTTAAAAACTATATGAAAGCCAACACTTAAATCTAGGCTTCTGCTGTAATAGTTTTTTAAATTTGGATTTAGTTTTTAATATTTCCTTGAGTGAAAGTCACCCTAAAATCGGTTATGTTTTAGATACTATTTTTTTTTAACTCGACTCATATATCAAAAATCCGTTACAGCAGAGGCATAGATTAACTCCTTACCTTTAAAATGGTGTATAACTTATATCATTTAAGTGAAAAATAGTTACCAAAAAACGTTATCTCCTGTAGGCTTGCAATCGGAACCAACATCGCATCGATACACCGAATTTGGAAGAACCTAAATAAAATATAATATTTTTAATGCGGCTATACGAAAATTGTGGTAGTGGGAGTTTGTTAGTCTCCGCCCACCGTCTGCACTCTTAAGAATATCTCCTTCAATATTCTAATTATTTTTAGTCATGAGCAAAGCAAGACCCAGACCAAGACCGGGCTAGTCTTGGTCTTGGTCTTGGTCTTGCAAGCCTGGAAGCCTGGTCTTGGTCTTGGTCTTGCAAGCCAAAAGAAGGTCTTGTTCTTGGCCTTGGTCTTGCTGCAAGAGTCTTGCTGGTCTTGCTTTTTTTGGTAGTAATTATTTAAACTAAGCAATCTTGAATAAAATATATTTTTTTAGTACTTAAAAATAAATTAAAGACAAAGACTATAATTTTTGCTTTAAAATTTGAAAATTTACCAATTTTAACCTTACACGTACATTTGAATTATTTGATTAAAATGCAATTTTCAATGTAGGGTTTATTTATTTATTGTGTTCCGATTTTAGTTTAATTGAGACAACTTGCTTTTATACATTTAGTGACATATAGAAAAATTTTAGTAAAAAGAATGATTTACATTTTCTTTGAAGAACCATATTAAATAGGCGTTTTTCATGAAAATAAAGGCCAAAATATGTTTTCCGATTTTTTTGGCCTCCGGAAACGCCTTAAAAAACAATTTTAAGTTTGAATTTTGTATGGCCCGTGACGTCACGGCCCTAAATTTTCTATTGGTGGAATTTCTGCTTTGTTGTCAGCTTTTTGTTATTCGATACGCCTGTCATCAAAAATCGATATGCGCAACATCTACTAAGTTGGCGTTTCCTGTCAATTGTCATATTGTCAACCTGTATAACCTGTAACCTCTAATATTTATTAATAATTTCTAATTTGTAAATAGTGTGTGTTCTTTCCAAATATTCGAATTTATTACTATAGTTATTATTATCGCCAAACTTTCCTTGATATGAACCCTTTTTACGAGTAAATTTCCGTTATTTTATTCAAAATGAAAAAAAGTGTATTGTTATTATTTGCGAAACCAGAAGCCGGCCGAGTTTAGAATCTTCAAAAATATTCTTTTCTCTTCCAAAACAAGACGATAGGAGAAAAGGTTTGGTGTGCTTCTGTAGGTATTGAGAAAATGCCAAAGGACATGCCTATTATTGTTGTGAAAACCATTTTGATGTAAGTATTTATGTTTTATTCCAATTGAAACTATTTAGGTAGTCTGGCTGTGTTTTAGTGTAAAGTCTAAAAAGCATTTTGCAATTTAGCATTTCGTTAAAAACGATACGATTGTCTATATCGATAGTTCCTAAACAGACTTGGCATCCATGTTGAATTTGATTGGTTAGGGAGTGGCGGGCTATTTAAATTACAATGATAATTAAACCTTAAATAGAAAAGTGAGGGGTTTGTATTTTTCCGTTTTATTTAGCAGGTTTTGCTTAATTTGTTTCTACTTTCAATTTTTACACACAACATTATCAATATCAATTGAGTGAAAATACCCTATTAAAGCAAAAAAAAAACGGTGTAGTGTGTAAGCAGACAAAAAAGACTTAATAGCTAACTAGATGTGAGGTGAAAGATTCTGATATGAAACACAGGTTTCTGATTAAAAAAAAGGTTATTCAAGGAACTTTTCACTTTATATGAACTTTTATCTTCAAATTAGTCAAACATTTGCCGTACAAAGTTTGTAAAAATACGTTAACCTTTAACCTAAAATAAAAAATGAATGGCGAAAAATCCATTTAAATAAAAAATCGCCACTCTGTATATTATGCTAAATTGTTGAACTGTCATATAGGAACAATGTCGACGTAAATGGTTTTTAAATATCATTTTCGGTTTTGACAAAAATGACGTCATCATTCTTTTGACATTGTTTTGACTTTTCCATCTAAACCGGAAATAATATTTAAAATTCATTAATCTAAAAAGAACTTCTATATGACATGACAATTTGTTTTATTAATCCATCACTTTCACATTTATATCTTAGTTTTAAGAAGTAATCTTATGATGCCGCTTCTTACAGTGTGGAACAAAAATAATGTATTTCTGGATTTTGGAAATTTTTGATTTACCCTGTAAGTGGCATTACTAGATAGCTAATTTAACATTAGGAATATGAAAGTAATTTTCGGCTTCTATAACTTGTGTACCCCTAGTTTTTCTCTTTCGTGAACGGTATCGGAGATATCGAGCTGTGTCGGACCATTAAGTCACCATCTCAATATTTTTGAAACATGTTATTGAATTTACTTGTTATCCTTATTAGAGAACTGTATAAGAGAAAAAAGTAAACGATTTGATTATTATTTTATTAAAAAAACTGTTATTTATTAAATAATCACCTTTTAGCAGTTCTCGACAATTTTTTGTCATGCCTGTATGAAATACCTCTCTATATTGAGTATAAAAATAAAATTTATAATATTAAAAAAATCGCATAAGTGCAAGAGTCTTGCAGGTCGGTCTTGGTCTTGCGTAGTCTTGCACCCTCGGTCTTGGTCTGGTCTTGGTCTTGCATACCCTGGTCTTGGTCTTGGTCTTGCAAGCGAAAAGGCAGTCTTGGTCTTGGTCTTGCTACAAGAATGAAGGCTATAAATAATAAACCCCTACATTTAAAATATCCTTTTAATCAAATAATTTAAATGTACATGTAAGGTTAAAATTGGTATATTTTAAGATTTTAAAGCAAAATATAGTCTCCATCTTTATTTATTTGTAAGTATTAAAAATATATATCTTATTTAAGATTGCTTAGTTTAAATTATTACTACCAAAAAGCAAGACCAGCAAGACTCTTGCAGCAAGACCAAGACCAAGACCAAGACCGGTGGTAAGACCAAGACCAAGACCAAGACCTTCTTTGGGCTTGCAAGACCAATACCAAGACCAGACTTGAGGACCAAGACTAAAACCAAGACTAGCCCGGTCTTGGTCTTGGTCTTGCTTTGCTCATCACTACTGTTATCCTTGTTAGAGAACTGCTATAAGAGAAAAAGTAAACGATTTGATTATTATTTTATTAAAAAAACTGTTACTTATTAAATAATCACCTTTTTAGCAGTTCTCGACAATTTTTTGGCATGTCTGTATGAAATACCTCTATATATTGAGTATAAAAAATAAAATTTATAATATAAAAAAAAATCGCATAAGTGCAAGAGTCTTGCAAATCGTTCTTGGTCTTGCGTAGTCTTGCACTCCTCGGTCTTGGTCTTAGTCTTGGTCTTGCATATCTTGAAACTGGTCTTGGTCTTGCTGCAAGACCAAGACCAAGACCGCAAGACCAAGACCGGTCTCGCTCATCACTAATTATTTTAAAACTTATAGCCAAAGTTGTTGTTCGGCGCAATGAAGCTAGATTCGAAAGTTCTAGGTTTTGAGCTTTAAGTGCTCCAAAAGAAGAAAGAAGTGCTCGTCTTTCAGAGAGAAATTCGTTAAATATTTAATTTGAGTTAGAAGAAGGCCTGATATATGCAGCCGGAATGGCTGATTAAAGAAATGTAAGGTATATGTACTGTTCTATCTGTTAGACTACCTAAAACTTTACTTAAAGTATAAACCCGTTTTTCCCGAAACTACTTTTTGGCCGATTTTCTTTAAAGTTAAAATAAATTTTCTTCATATATTGACGAAAGGGCACATATTTGAGAACTAAGCCTACGGCGTATATTAAAATGCAGGAACACCAATATTTCTGTTAACAGTGCTACTGTAAGAGATTTTACGGTACCTAAGCTAAATTGTGGTGCAAACACTTACGAGGAACTTATTAACAGGCAAACATGCAACGTAACTACACCTCCAATTGTCGAGTCAATTTCAAAGTTAGAACTTCTCGAACTTATTAAGTCAGTTCCCAAAATGGATCTAGTAAAATTTCCATGCCACACACAGGCTGTGGAGAAAATGGTAAACCTAGTCACAGAAGCATTATTAGCAGTGGTAGGAACAGAAGCTAGGGATGACTTTATAATGACAAAACTGAAATGAAGGTCTAAAATGTCCAAATTCAATACCAAAAAAGAGTTTAATCAAATATCATTGGATGGGGTGAAACTCCAGGTACGGATACCTATTCTTGGTGAGTTCTGGGTGGTTTATTATCAAACTTTTTTAAGTTGTATAATAAATTAGCGAAAGTGCGTTGTGGCACCTAAAGATAAAGTCCAAAAGCAATGAAATTTTAAACCTTAAACAACATACATGTGTACACTTATTTAATACTAGCCCATTTTCAATTTCCAAAAAAAAATAATGCGTTTTTCGCTCCACCCTACTATTCATACTACTTATAATTATTTAAAAGTCTTCTTGTTTATACTTTTTAAAAAAACTGAATGAGACAAAAAAGTAATATTAATCTTTAATCTTAAGATCCTCCGTTCGACCAAGATTTTTTCTTTTTTTGTTTTATTTTGCGTGTCAATGTATCTGCAGAATTTAATTTCAAAAATTTGTTGGCTTTGTTATAGTCTGTTTTATTACCTATTGTTATTGGGTAAACCCATTTTTTCATAAGGGCAGGGGTGGGCCAGATATTTCTTGAGTATTGACTATTAGGCATATAAATATTTTGGCCAATATTTTAGTGGCAGTGTTAAATAACCGTTTTGAATGTGCGTTTTGAAAAAGTTGATTTACGAGAATATAACTAATAACAGTAGAGGTCTAATTAAACAAGAAGCTTAAAAAGAAACCTGTCTACTTACAAAAAGTCCAATATCATCGATAAGGGATATTATTATTAGTGAAGAATTGAACAAAAGAAAAAAACGTAGTCATTTTCAATGTCACCGTATAGACATCACCGTATAGACAATAGTAATCAGGACCTAATAAGAAAGAAAATATATTGTCTTTATGAAAGCGGAGTTATTCCTACCTTGGATAAACTGAAAAAGAAGCTAGACGAAGGTGAAACCAATATAAATATTAGCCGTGCCACCCTCCATAGAGTTGTTTGTAAAATGGGATTTAAATACCGCAAAATAGACAAAAGACAAGTAGTAATGAAATTGCACAGATTACGCCCTAGGAGATTTAATTACCTTTAAGAAATTAAAAGATATAGGTTAGAAAACAGATTTTTACCTTGATAAAACATGGTTCGATACACACAACACAGTATCCAAAGGATGGGTTGATTTCAGTCAAAACTGTCAGACAAAAGCACCTTCAAATAAAGGAAAACGCATTACCATAATACTCGCTGGTTCAGAAGACGGATTTGTCCCAAACTGCTTGCTGTTGTCTGCAAAGAATATTAAGTATTCTAGCTTGGATTATCATGAGGATACAAGTGCGAAACTTTTTAAAAACTGGTTTCAAAATTATCTTTTATAAATTATTTCAAACAACAGTGTTATTGTCATGGATAACGCAAGCTACCACAGCCGTCTGCTACACAAAGCACCAGCTTCATCAAGTTCAAACACTGAAATCCAAGAATATTTGTTAGAAAATGATATTTATTTTGAATTCAGTTACAAAAAACGCATCTTCTGAAAGTCCTAGATTCATATGCAATTAAAAAACAATATGTATGTGATAATTTGGCTGAACAGGCTGGGCATACTGTCTTACGGCTTCCTCCGTATCACTGTATGTTTAACCCCATAGAGCATTTGTGGAACCAAGTAAAATCAAAGATCATAGCAGAAAATGTTACACCTACTTTAAGTCCCCGTGTTATAAATTTGATAAAAAATGTAATTACTAACATACCAGTTTAGAGCTGGAAAAATTCACTACAGCACATTATAAAAATTAAGGACTCTTACATTTCTATCCAAAACAACATAAATCCTATTGTAGTTAATCTCAATGATGACTCTGATAGTGAAACAGAATTAGATTTAGATATTTAGATTAAAAATGTAATTATGTATAGATAATGCAGTTATAAATTTATGAAAACTTTACATATATTTAATTTCTTAATGTAATTTTAAGAAACAATAAATTATAAATCTTTATATTATTAAAGTCCGTCCCTAATGTTCTGTCCTTTAATACCTACCGATCCGCAGTTTTATTGCTGTCGGCAGGTATAATCCATAAATGAAGGCAAGAGCTAACACGGTATATTTTGAGACAGACTATACATTCGTTGAGTTTTCTAAATTCTCATATGGAAGCTTAAAGCAACGGCAACTTCAGAAAAACATCTAGTCACAACTCATTATTTCACCAATTTGTTTTTGATAATGCCGATTGTAATGTTAAAACCTTGAATGATTACAGTACATTTTATTCTTTGGAAGACATAATTACAATTTTAATCAGCAAGATAATATTACAAGATCGAATCAAATTCTAAAAGTGGACACTGAAAGCTTTGAAATATTATCCATTACGTTTTAAAAAAGCAAGTGATTCAAAACCCAAAACTAAAAGTTTTTGGTTAACGGTATTTGCTTTTAATTTTGAAAGAAAACTATCTTGGAATGCATACATAGCTTATAGGAAGACGAAATATTTTCGGACAACCTAGGTTTTGTCCTTACCAATAAATAAAAATAATACTCTTCCCATTAACCAGTGATTCATTTTATTATTTTATTGTTCTGTAGCCTCAAATTTATCTAAAAACATTATTTGTTATAATAATTCACCTAATTATATGGATAACATTGTTATTAAAAACATTTTTCTTAACTCCAACAAATGTAAAAGAAATTCTAATTACCTTCAAAGAAATTTAAAAAAAATAGCTTTGGGTTAGGATTATCTATCAATTAAAATATTTTCTTAACTTTCTAATTTAGTGGTGTATCTTTAAATTGGTTTAAGTCATATCTTTCAGAAAGATCACAAATTATACGTTTAAATAATGCCTGTCAGTGACTCATTTAATACCGGCCACCCAACCGACGAAGCTGCTAAATAAAAATCTAACACTAGCAAATGATTTTTAAGCCTATGATATACTTTTCCGCTTCAATAACAGTGAACCAGCCAAAAGTTTCATCGCCACGTTGTCATAATTCGCGAAAATAAGTTACCAGCCAGCGATCGCACTTAAAATAGCACGCCAATATGTATTGAAATTATTGTTATCAAGAAGACAATAAAAGTGGCAACACACATTCCTTAGGTTACAACTTGAAGAGACTTGAAAATAAGCGTATCGACAGGGTTTTCGTGCTGTTCGATGATTTTATTTAGTTATTATTGATTATGGACAGATTTTGTAAGTTTAAATTTTAATTGCTATACAGGGTATTTTCTAAATATTATAAATATCTAGTAATAGTAGTATATAGATATTGTTTTGTGCCAATTTTATTATAGTTTATCTTATTTAGTGTATATAATTGTATATAAAGATTTAGTGTTGTTAAGTGCTTTTAATTCATTAAACTATGAATATTAACCAACCTTTAACTATTTATCCGCCTACAAAAAAAAAACTCAGTTAACGTTAAAAGAACGAATAATGGTTAAAAATGTTTACCATGGGATTCGGGAACTAAATCCAAAACTAACCACTTTGGATGCTGCAGAGATATGTGCAACTTTAACAAAAGTTTTTTCGCGTACGGTATTCAGAGTTTTAAAAGGCAAATAAACAATATTAGTAGTTATTCGGATACTGGAAAATGCGATTTTTTGCACACTCTCTACTTTCCGATTGTTAAACATGAATCAGAAGCTGTTTTTGGCCGCCTCTTATAGTATTTCAAAAATATAATAATTAAATTGTTTAATTCCATTTTACGACATATTTTTTTAAATTATGTCATTTGCACGAAAACATTTTTAAAAAAACTCATACTATTTTAATATTTATAAAAATCACTCAAAAAGTACGGAAAAAACCTAATTTTCAATAAAAAATAGGTAAAACGTTTACGTCCGAATTCAACTCGAAATTCTAAAAATGTTGACCTGTTGCCAAGTTTTAATAGTTTTCTTTATGACATTTTTAAGGTATGCGAACCTTGCTTCACTCGGCCCGTAATGTAAAAATATCTGATAGGAATCCTAAATATGGAGCTCGAAAGACCCAAAATAGTTATTGGATTCTACAAGCTGATGATCTCAGGGCTTTCGTGTTCCTTATATAGTGGATATTTTCGATAAAGCAATGCGTGAAAATATCGTATTTAATATTGAATCTGCAAGATCGGTGGTGAATTGGCAAGTCGGTGTAACTTGGATTGTCTATCCTTCTGTTTTTACATCTTTTTTAATTTATGTTAAAACTGAAATTTTATAATTTTTTTCATGTAGCAAAATAAAATCGAAAGGTAAAATTAAAGTAAAAATGTATTTTTTTGGAAAAACGTTGAGAAATCGCCAAAAAACTCAAGTTTGTGTTCTATGACCTCAAAATAGGAGGTGTGCAAAATTAAGCAAAAAAATTTAATTTTTTATTAATCCGAATAATACCAAAATAATATAGGCTTGTTACTAATTTAAAGGGTTGATGAAAATGTGAGAAAATAACTTTTGCTTGTAAAAAATATTTTCATGTTTTGACGAAATTTTATCATTTTTTTTTCTGAAATGCACACGCCACTGGAATTGATTCCCCTGACCCCACACAACCCGGGGCACTCTAAAGGCGAGCGATGCGTCATTGACAGAAATTTGGGACTTGAGGTATAGTATAAATTGTGGTGTTTCTCAGGGCTCTGTTTTTGGACCTTTAATATTTTTATTACATATAAATGATTTAGCTTTACTCATTATACAAGAAAAAATTACAAAGTGTGCGGATGATACAACTATTTTATAGAATAACAAAAATACAAATTTTTTATATGATGTAATTGAAAATGATATTTTAAAAATTAAATCATGGTTAGACTCTAACTTGCTTTTTTTTAACATAACTTAAACTTATATCTTAACATTTCATGTCTACTAAAAAACATATTTTTGAATGATAAAATTGTAAAAACCACTCCATGTACTAAATTTTTAGGAATTTATGTCGATGTTAAACGAATTTCAAAGAACATATGAAAAAATTATGTACCAGATTATTTCCCAATACGCATTTAAAGAAACTGTCCCCGGCACGGTTGGAGACATCATCTGGTATAGATGGTTCTAAAACCGAGCGGGGAACCCGGGAGGGGGGTGTACAGTGAAATGGGGAATTTACAATTTTCCATTCCACTTGACACAGCTCTGTTATGTCAAACGGAAATTTATGTTTTTCGCACTGTGCAAAAGAAAATACCGGGGGGGATAAAAAAAAGCGGATCTGCATAATAACAGAAAGCCAGGGGGACTAGGGGCACTAGTAAATCCGGAAATTTTTGTGACATGATAATCCCAAAAAAACGAAAGTCCTGGGAGAACTCAACAGAGTTATCCCTTTACCAGGACATTCGGAAAAAGAAGGAACGAAAAGGGATGAGCTAGCAAACATCGATCATCCATAACATACTTTGAATAGAACCTCCCCTTTGGGAGTGACCAAAAACCACAGCACCTGAAAATGGATCAAAAACAAACACGGAGGAATACGGGGGATCAGAACAAAAACAGGGAAAAGGCTTCATAACTCTTTGAGGAAAAAACGGGGGCACGAAAAAAACGCCAGTGGAGCAATGTTTTATTAAATAACCAGAAGAAATATATAATTATGACAAAAAGTATTAAAAAATCCTAGTGTTTTTTAAAAAAAATAATGTTTTTCAAAAATAGGGGTTAATATAAATACCACCAAACCTTAGAAAATAATTTAAAAAATCTACTCAGTTCAGATAAATAGCATTCTAATTTTTATTTTTGTGTTGTGATATGCTTGAAAAACAAGACTTCTCTTTCCCAAAGAAGGGACCCCACATATAGTAAAAATAATTTGTCCTTATTTTTTTTGTTTTTTGTGCACATAGAGACACCTTCTTCTTAAATTTTACGCTCGGGCGATGTTTGAGGATTCCAGACGTATTTTTTGGGGAACAAAAGGGTTTTTGACTTTTTATTTCCAACGTACTGATGGTGTTTTTAGTTGAAGGTTTTTTTTGAAACAAAGTTTCTGACAAAGTGCATTTACTATACTTCGTCGAAAATTTTTTTGCAACATTTTTGGTAGATTTAATAATTTGTAAATACAATATATTCACAACTGATGCACCCTAGTAAGTAAAAAAGAAAATTCGGTGCCACCTTTTCCCTACCCTTTGATTTTTTTTTTAAAATTAGATAAAGTTGATCAAATTTATCCAAAAAATTTCATATTAGCATTATAATCAATTACTGCCCCCAGGACTTTGGGATTTGTATTATAGTGCCATCCCTTTGCTTCCTTTTTTACATTATTTGTTTTTTGTACGACAGTTTGAAAGCATGTGCACAGATCTTTTATCTTTCCATTTATTGCCGGGCCCAGTATTACTTGTATACCATTGGTATCCCCTTTTCATATGTTTTATCCTGTTTAAATACTGGCAAGACCGTCGAGATATATTTACGTACCGACAGCATGTATCTTCTTTTCTTTTAGCTCCTCCAGTAATTCACACTAAAAAAAATTATCAAAGTAGACAACGATTATTGTTTCAAATTCGGTAAGGCTTGAATTACGCGAGACCCAAGACTTTTCTGAACTGACTCGGACTTGCCAGTATATAAATCGAAATTGAGACATTCCTGACTGGTCTGCCAGTACCCCCTACCTTATAGGGTTTTTTTTTTTGGTTTGTTAGGGATAAACTGCTTTAGAGAGCTTGCCCTTTTAATTTAATATGGGCCATCTCAGCAACTTTTTAACTTGGGAAATAAACATTTTGGAAGTTCTTTAGTAATATATCTATCATTTCGCAACTTGGACAGCTTATCAAAATTAGGTGATTGCCAGTCAGGCATGACATTATTATCATTAACGTTAAATGTGACAAATGCCAACCAAACCTTTTCAATTTTAAAAAGAGCAAATAAAAACGTCATTTAAGTCTGGTGCACTTGACCAATAACTTTTTAGCTAGGGGAAACCCCTTTTTTCCCCCAAGTAAAAATTCCCAAAAACGCGTTATTTCTCTGAAATTGGTAGGTACATATTGTTTACCGACTTCACTTTTATTTCCTGCATATAGATTTGTCTGAAAAACTAAGTAATTTATAAAATCATTATCTATAAAGCTGAAATATTTTATAAAGAGTAATATCTGGAATTTTCTTGATAAAGTCCGGAGCCAGAAGGGGGGAAACAAAATCCCGGGGGTGGGGTTTGGGATTTTTCGTTTGACCATTTTGGGGGTTTGTAAACAGTATTCAATCCTGATGAGCCAGAAACAGAAAATCCTAACCTTTTACGACGGAAATGGCAGGTCATCTTCGGGAAATTTGGGGGGTCACAAATTGGTTGGTCGATGTTAGCAGCAACAGATGTTTCCCCCCATCCTCTAATCGGATATCAACTTCAGATTCTGCACCTGAAGGTGTGGCTCCCCCCTTTGATAAATACCCCCATTTCCCCTAAAATTCGTCCTCATTCATGTCGACTAGCCGAAACGGCAGTTCTTCTCTTTTCACTGACATGCTCCTAAAAGTAAAAAAAAATGATTTTTTTGCCCATGTGGCAGTGGTACGCTAATCATACCCCCCAAATTTTTCGTTTTGGTAAGTTATTATTAAAATAGTAGATATCTACAGGATTATTACTTACCAGTACATATGTTTGAATCAAACTTACACAAATTTTTATCAAAGTATGCCTTAAATGACGATTTGTACACAAAAAAAACTTTATTTACATTGGGAATCCAACAGGTCGTTCTAGAATGGCGTGGTATTTCATACTAAACCCCACCGTTCCGTGAAACCACTAAGCACATGCTAAAATACGCCGGTAATATGGTGGTTCACAAAATATACCGCGTAAACACTAGCCAAACCGACTTTGATAGGTGGTCTTTTTTCTGGACCGCCGACGCTAAGCAACACAGTAAAAGGTGGTACATTATTTGTACCGGCGAGCCTCAAAGAGATAAGAGGCCTATCCAAAAGAACGAAGGAAAAAACACTCAGACAAAGTACGAAGAGACTTGGCTTATTAGTAGGGCTACTAACAGGGCACGATAACCTAAGAGGACACCTACACAAAATAGGCTTACACAATGGGGACCCGACCCGACGAAGGGAAAGAAACCTACCATATCCTGTGCGACATGCCGCATGATCTGTGGCAAATCCTGGGGCATGCAACCAAAACAGATGTACTGACTATACGGGACAGTCATAAGTCCAATGATCACGTATGGCTCTGTGGCATGGTGGCGCAAGGGGCAGCGGCGGCTGACCCAAGCAAAGCTATCTAACACAGAGACAGGCCACTGCGTAATGATCACGGGCGCGCTGCGTTCGACACCAACGGCGGCCATGGAAGCCCTCCTAGGTAGTGATGAGCAAAAAGCAAGACCAAGACCAAGACCGAGCTAGTCTTGGTCTTGGTCTTGGTAAATAGAAGGTCTTGGTCTTGGTCTTGGTCTTGCACACCCCAGTCTTGGTCTTGGTCTTGGTCTTGCTGCAAGAGTCTTGCTGGTCTTGCTTTTTTGGTAGTAATAATTTAAACTAAACAATCTTAAATAAGATATATATTTTTTTAATACTTACAAGTAATAAAGATGGAGACTATATTTTTGCTTTAAAATTTTAAAATATACCAATTTTAACCTTACATGTACATTTAAATTATTTGATTAAGGATATTTTAAATGTAGAGGGCTTTATTTATTTATGGCCTTCATTTTTAGTGATAGGAAATATTTAAATTTTCTTTGAAGAAGCATATAAAAATTACAATACTGAGTACTCTGAGGGCAGAAAAAAACTTTTAATTTCAATAGATGTGAAATTTCCATGAAAATTATTCTGATATGTAAACATTGGTTTCTAATTAAAAAAAAAGGTATTTAGGAAGCTTTTCAGTTCAAATAAACTTTCTATGTTCAAATTAGTCAAACATTTGCCGTACAAAGTTTGTACAAATACTTTATAAATATTTTGCATATACAAGGTGGCTCGATAGTGCGACAAAGATCGATATATCCGAAACCGTTCATAATGGTAACTGAATATACAAAAATTATAGAAAAAAGGGCGTAAATTGTAAAATTATTTTCTATTTCAGAATTTTCCAAAAAATCCACTACCACTCAAGAAAACTTCCTTATTTTTAACTTTTAACCTAAAGTAGAAAAATTATAGCAAATAATTCATAAAAGAAATCGTTCCCCGTATATTATGCTGGAAATTCTTGAACTGTCATATAGGTACAATGTCGACATAGGCGGTTTTTTATATATCATTTTCGGTTTTGACAAAAATGACGTCATCATTATACTTTTGGCATTGTTTTGACTTTTCCGTCTAAACCGGAAGTGAAATTTAAAATTGTAAAAAATTAAAAAAGTATTCCTACATAAAATGACAAATATATTTTTATTAAACCATCACTTTTACATTTATATCTTAGTTTCAAGGAGCAATCTAATGATGCCTTCTTACAGTGTGGCACAAAAATAATGTTTTTTTGGATTTTGGAAATTTTTGATCCAGTAAATGGCATCCCTAGATACCTAATTAAAAAAAAAACATTAGGAATAGGTAAGTAATTTTCAGCTTCTATAACTTTTGTACTCTTAGTTTTCTCTGTTCGTAAACGGTTTTGGAGATATCGAGCTTTGTCGGACCATTGAGTCACAATCTTATTATTTTTGAAACATGTTACTGAATCTACTAGTTATCGTTTTTAGATAATTTTATTAAAAAACGAAGTAATCGATTTAATTATTATGTTACTCATAAAATAATCGCCTTTTTAGGCAGTTCTCGACACATTTTTTTGTCATGTCTGTATGAAGTACCTCTGTATATTGAATATAAAAACTGAATATTAAAGTTAAAAAAAAAGTGGCAAAAGTGCAAGAGTCTTGCAGGTCGGTCTTGGTCTTGCGTAGTCTTGCACCCCTCGGTCTTGGTCTTGGTCTTGGTCTTGCATACCCCGGTCTTGGTCTTGCAAGCGAAAAGGCAGTCTTGGTCTTGGTCTTGGTCTTGGTCTTGCTGCAAGACCAAGACCAAAGTTCCCTAGATCTCGCCGGTCTGTCGCTTTCATCACTACTCCTAGGACTGCCTTCTCTGCATATTTACTTGGAGAGAGAGGCTTGAGTGGGCAACCTACAGCAACCTATCAAGCGGTCAGTAACAAACCGGAGAGATGTCATATGGAAAGCACCAGCCTCCATAGGAATGCCCTGACTAGTGATGAGCGAGACCGGTCTTGGTCTTGCAGCAAGGACCAAGACCAAGACCAAGACCCAAAACCAAGACCGCCTTCTCGCTTGCAAGACCAAGACCAAGACCCAAGACCGAGGGGTGCAAGACTACGCAAGACCAAGACCGACCCGCAAGACTCTTACTTTTTACTTTTTTTTAAATTATAATATTCAATTTTTATATTCAATATCAGAGGTATTTCTACAGACATGAAAAAAAATGTGTCGAGAACTGCCAAAAAAGAGGATTATTTTATGAGTAACAAGTTTTTTAATAAAATAATAATTAAATCACTTCGTTTTTAATAAAATTATCTAAAAACGATAATAGTAGATTCAGTAACATGTTTCGGAAATAATAAGATTGTCCAATGGTCCGAAAAAGTCGATATTCCAAAACCGTTTATGACAGAGAAAAACTAAGAGTACAAAAGTTATAGAAGCTGAAAACTACTTCCCTATTCCAAATTTTTTTTTTTAAATTAGGTATCTAGGGATGCCACTTACTGGATAAAAAATTTCCAAAATCCAAAAAAATTTTTTTTTGTGCCACACTGAAAGAAGTGGCATCATTAGATTCTCCTTTAAACTAAGATATAAATGTAAAAGTGATGGTTAAATAAAAAAATATATTTGTATTTTATGTGGAATATTTTTAAATTTTTTAAAATTTTTAAAATTTAACTTCCGGTTTAGACGGGTCAAAACAATCCCAAAAAGTATAATGATGACGTCATTTTTGTAAAAACCCAAAAATGATATAAAAAAAACCATTAGGGACATTGTACCTATATGACAGTTCAAGAATTTCCAGCATAATATAAAAGGGGGAAGCGTTTTTTTAAATGTTTTTTTTGCTAAAATTTTTTCTATTTTTTAAAAGCAAAAAATAAGGAAGTTTTCTTGAGTGGTAGTGGTTTTTTAGAAAATTCTGAAATAGAAAAAAATTTTTACATTTTCCCCCTTTTTCTATAATTTTGTATATTAGTTACCATTATGAACGGTATCGGATATATCATTTTGTCCACTATCGAGCCACCTTGTATATGCAGAATGTTTATAAAGTATTTGTACAAACTTTGTACGGCAAATGTTTGACTAATTTGAACATATAAAGTTTATTTGAACTGAAAAGCTTCCTAAATCCCTTTTTTTTTTTTAATTAAAAACCCAATGTTTACATATCAGAATTTTTTTATGGAAATTTTACATCTGGTTGAAATTAAAATTTTTTTCTGCCCTCAGAGTACTTAGTATTGTAATTTTATATGCTTCATTAAAGAAAATTTAAATATTTCCTATCAGCGCTAAAAAAAAATAAACCCCTACTTTAAAATACCCTTTTTAATCAAATAATTTAAATGTACATGAAAGGTTAAAAATTGGTATATTTTAAAGAAAAAAATATAGTCTCCATCTTTATTTATTTGTAAGTATTAAAAAAATATATATTTAATTTAAGATTGCTTAGTTTAAATTATTACTAACAAAAAAGCAAGACCAGCAAGACTCTTGCAGCAAGACCAAGACCAAGACCAAGACCGGGTGGTGCAAGACCAAGACCAAGGCCAAGACCTTCTTTGGGCTTGCAAGACCAAGACCAAGACCAGACTTTCAAGACCAAGACCAAGACCAGCCCGGTCTTGGTCTTGGTCTTGCTTTGCTCATCACTAGCCCTGACCTGTGACAGACTGGGAATGCCCTCAGACATAATGCCTACAGCCACCAATTACAACCGGCCCTACAGTGTAGTCTACCCACAAAGGGAGGACTGGAGTCGAAAAACGACTGACCTGCTCCGGGCTGACATCTGTTGGTACATCGATGGCTCCAAAACCAAGGACGGTGCTGGAGCTGGAATATATGGACAGAGGCCGAGGGAAGAGTTTTCCTTTAGCCTGGGAACTCTCGCAACCATATTTCAAACGGGGGTATTTGCTATTGAGATGTGTGTTTGATCGCTGGTTGATCGGCACTGCACACGTAAGGCAGTTAAAATATTCTCCGATAGTCAAGCAGCTCTTAAGGCTCTTGAATCCAACCGATGCAATTCGAAAACCGTCTGGGATTGCAAGGATGCCTGACCAAACTGGGTCAAAACAATAGGTTACACTGCTGTGGATACCTGGACACACCGGCCTAAGGGTGATGAATCCCAGACCTCCTTGCCAAAAGGGGGCGGAAACAAAAATTCAGAACGTAACCGGTCTTCGGTATATCTTATGGAACGGCCAAAAAGTTCATATCAGCTTGGACACAAAGAGAAAATTTTTACTGGCATGACTTCCGGGTCTTAGACACATGAAGGCTTTCATTAGCCCACCGAACCCAAAAATGTACTGTCAAACTACTGGAGCAATAAGGGTACAGCTTAAAACTCTAGTGGGACTGTACACGGGACACTGCAGATTTAAAAAACCCCATGCCCAAAATCGACCTAGCGCCAGTGCCGCATTTTGAAAGGACGAATAGGCAGAACACATACTGTTTCGTGCCCATCAATACGATTAAAATTCGAACCTCGGCAATGACCCTTGTTGCCGGGGAGAAAGTCTCTCTCCCAACAGGATCATCAGATTTATTAGGAGGCTGGACCTGGTGGGAGAAATATAAAAGGGTGTGAGCCACAATAGGCCGATCGGTCGCGGTGGAAGGGTGTTATAACCACTCATTTTAAATCTACCTACCTACCTACCTATATCCTTTTGCATTGTGAAGCGTTAAATTACAAAAGCGTTATTTGGGAAACCGAAAAAAACCCCCGGGAATTGTAGAAGGAAAAAGACTAATGGGAAAATTGGTATAAAAGATAATGGCAGATTAGGCACAAAAAGCCCAAAAGAGGCTGCCCTGCCTCCGGTAGTAAATCTAGACGGCTCCCAGGGAAGAAGAAGGAGTGTTAGATGACTTAAAAAATGTTTAATCACCTGCTAGTATTAAAACAATAGGTAGTTTTCATAAATTCTAATTGTCCGTTAAAAACTTATTGTTAGTAAAGGTTTATTATGCCTTGTCTAAATTCTTTAAAGATAGTTTAGAATGGAATTATTGCATAAAACCACTATATTATCTTTTTTCCTCATAATTTTGTTTTCTTCAATTTTTTCGATAAATTTTACCTCTTCCGGGTCATCAGCGATTTTATCAAAAAATTACCAAATTTCAAGATCGTGACCTTTTTACCGCTCTCGGACGAATAGGAAGTTTTAAATATTGAATTGAGGTGTCCGTTACTTTGTGATAGTTCATTTTTAACTGTAAATGGAACACAGTTTTTTCTTTGTTTACTATCACTATATTAATTAATTTATAAAACAGTGACTGCAGTTTCGTAGTACTACTACATTATCAAACTGAAAGCTTTTAAACTACATCAAACAAACCCAACTTATATATCTTAAATTACTATAATAAAAACGGCATAGAGTGGGGAATTCGAAATCGGTATGGTCATTTAATAAGTTTATTGAAGGGTTTTTATGGTACTTAAATATTTCAATGGATTCTAAAATATTGAGTTTTTTGCTTTTTGGCGCGTAATGTAATATTTTTAATTTACTTTCATCTGGAAAAGATGTCCTGATTCTATAAAATGGTTTGCAAAATTTGAATTATGTTTCTTTAATAAAAATGATAACCTATCTTCCTTATATCTAGTTATAAAGTTTCTGCCAGTTTGTCCAATATATAGGCTATTACATTCATCACAATTTAATCTATAAACTCCTGATTTTTTAAGCGGAGGGGTTTTTTTTTTTAATTAAAAAAAAAGTATAGTTTTATGATGGTCTAAAGGCAACTTGAATATTGTTTCTTGAATATATGGGCTATTTTATCTGAAATTTTTCCAAAAATGTTAATGTAGTGTATTTTTTTCTTGTTTTGTTTTATGAGTGGG
>JAHBCN010004061.1:67814-131298 GCA_019359885.1 Listronotus oregonensis
GATCAAACTGTTTGATTTTATTTTTTAAGTCCTCATCAGGAATCTCTGGATTGATTCCTTTTAATACGCCCTGTCTAGTAACCAAGAATTTGGGAATGTAAGCTTCCAAGTTATGTTTAATTAAATTATTACTTACCACTAGCCGATTGGCAGATTGGCCATCTTTAAAAGATATTCTTACCCTATTACGCCCTACGCTATCTATCTCCTTAATGTGATTATCCAATTCCGGATGATCTGAATAAATGATATCATTTACCTTAATTGCACATAGCTTGCCCTTAAAGTCAGGCGAAATATTTTCAATAAAAACGTTAAAGGGTCCTGTATCCCGGTTATTATATCTAAATTTTGTTTTCTTAATATCTTTATTTTTTGTTGAATTAACATTATGGTCTAATTGCACTGGCGAAAAATTATTTCCGGGGGGCGGCCCCCCGGGATCAACATCCATGGTAATTCACAATATTCAATTTGTCTCGCACTAAAACCCTTTTTTTTAGTCTACCTTATCGATATGGAATTTAAAGATAAGTTCACTAACATAAACACCGGCCTACCGCTCGAATAGCCCGATCACAACTGTCACTGGTACCTTCAAAATTTCAATAATAATTTTACCCAAAAAAACAATTTAATGGCCTGATCAGGCTTTTATTAGCCGTACTGGATTATAGTCCAGTAACTGAAGACCTGAAAGTACCTAAAGCTGTAAATAAATCTGTACATTTCATTTGTGGCGCAATTTTTAGGTCTTCGCGGATGCTTTCAAGCGAGAAAAAGTTTATCACAATTGCGACGTGGGAACCCGCTGAAAATGGCCCCCAAAGTCCCAAAAATTAATTTCTCGCGAATATCTGCCAAAATATGCGAATTAGAAAATTTTTGTTTAGACAAAAAATGAAGATCACCCTGACATCTACAAAAATGATCCTTACTGTTTTTTCGCAACACCACTATTTTTTGCAAAAACGGTCGTCGAAAAATTCATAACATTTCACACTGGCTAGATATGGTAGTAGTAGTTTTTTACTAAAAAATTCAGATGGGCAAAACAATTTTTGATCAAAACGCAAGAAAGATTGTGAAGAAAATTTTGTGCGATCATTGAACACTTGCTAAGGTCTCAATATAAAAAAGAAATGTTAATAACAAATCATTTTTTAAAAAAATATCAATAAATTTAAGAGATACTCTCACAATATTGTGAAAAAAAAACTTTAACCACTTTTATGTTCTAGAAAAAATCAGAATGGACCCAAACTCATATGTAATGATAGGTACGGGTTTTTCCGTTCCGATGGATTTTAAATGATTAATTGTACATTATTTCCCGAGTAATGGAACAATTGGTCCGCCCGCTTATAAGTTAATCCATAAAAATAGCGGCAATTTAGAGGTAGAGCGGCAGCTGAAATGATGGGACTTTTGAGTCCCGTTATCTTGAAAACTATCGATTTTTCGAAAAAAATTATAAGGTCCATTTTTGTAGATAACAAGGTAATCTTCATTTTTTGTCTAAACAAAAATTCTACAATTCGCATATTTTGGCAGATATTAGCGGGAAACCCATTTTTCCAGCCTTGAGGGGCTATTTTCAGCCCTTTACAACATGTTAATGTTGATATAGTTATTTACCTAACAAGTGCGGAAAGTGATACTTTTCCGCACGCGACGGCAGTTACACGAACGACGCGAAGCGGAGTTCGGGTAAGCCGTCAAGGGTGGAAAAGACACTTTCCGTACGTGTTAGGTACAACATTTTTTCTACGAGTGTGTGGAAAAAGTCAAACTAAACAACCATTAGATAATATTTATTTTTACCATTACTACTTATTATTATTAACAACATTAATCGTAAAAGAACAGTTGGTAGCATTTTGCAAATGAATCGCAGAGGCAAGTTGTTGTGGGTAAGTTGCGGAATTGGAGATTGCCGTTGAGGTGCAATTGAACCGGTCGTCGTTACAGGTAACAGAGACACATTGTTGCTTGTTAGAAGACGGTACAATGGGCCTTGAGTGCGTTTTGCTGTGTTCAAAGGAAGATGAATTTTGGGATAATATTTTGTTTGATAAGTCCTTCTTGAAACTTGTAGAGCTTTCTAGGTAGCCTTCTGCAACAGATGACGACTTCCAACCTCCAAGTCTTTTAATATTCGTTATGCCTTCAACAGAATTAGCTAACATTGTAGCTGAGGAACGGCAAAAGCTATGTCCCTTGTAAAGTTCTGGGTTTGGAAGACGTAAATAGGCAGCTATTTCAGAGGGCATCTTGCCAAAAGTATTTATTCCTATGCATTGGACACTACAAGCCAATTTTTGTAATTAACAAAAAATCTTCTGTGTGGTGTTTCGGGCTTTCGTAAACTGAAATACTTTCTATACAAAGCTAGATATTTTCCATTTTCAATTGCCTCGGAAATGACAAAACTTCGGCTAGAATGGTTTTTGGAGTCTGGAATATTTACAATTAAAAGATTCCCATTATCGTCAATATCATCAATGCTAATTTTCATCAATTCTTCTCGACGACACGCACCAGCTAGTCCGAAAATTGTAGCTACCTTCATAGCTATATAGACATCATTTGGAGCATCATTAATAAATTTTGCTATTTCATCTTTCGAGAAAATTTTGGCCTTCTTGGGTCTAAATCCCACATTTTGCTTCTTCAAAAATGATGTAACTTTGAAATATTTGCTTAAATCCATGTTCTTTTCGATCTTAATGACACTTTTTAACATGGAATACCTTGACCATAAGGTATTGGGTTTACATGTTTTAGCAAGTTCCGCGAAATATGCCATAAAAACTTCTTCTTTCATACTTTTGATTTTTTTCTCGCCACACCAGCTTGTAAATGCTGTATATTCTTTCTCGTATGTGCCTCGACTTGGACGGCAACAAATCTAAATTTGCTATTTCGGCTGCTTGAGATTCAGGTAATTCCTCGTCAGAAGACTCCATGGGAAACGTTTTTTATTCAAAATCGACGATACTGATCAGAATGTACCAAAGACACTTTTAATTATCGATGACTTTTAATGACTTTGATCTTCTATAATATGGACACCGGCACCGGTCAAAACTAAAAATCTGACAAGCAAGTTTAATATATATCTACCAGGATGTTTGAAACAATGTTTTTGAAACAATATTAATTTTTAGTGAATATTTCGTTGATTTTACACCTAATTTGTACAAATAAAATAATACTATGCCAATAATAGAATTATACTTCAGAATTAAAAACATTTTAAGTACCTGTTTAAGTGGGAAATTTGCAAGGGTTTACTTTTCCGCACTAGTGCGGAAAAGTGACACTTTCCAAACTAAATTGGAAAATTGCTGCTTTCCACACGCTAGTAGAAAAAAAACTTTTTTTCGCCGAAAGCATCCCCCAAGACCTAGGAATTGCACCACAAGGGAAAACTGTACAGATTTATATACAGCTTTGTCCCTTCATTTATTGGACTATTAATAAACAGATAAAATAGCAGGTATTGTTCCATAGAAAATCAACACATGATTTTTCCCAGAGAGCAACAAGGTAATTTTGGTTTTAGCATGGCGTGTTTTACTCTGGCATTTAAATTCAAATTTTTTATTTATAAAGGAAGTTTAACAGAAAATAGGTCCTTAAATATTTTGGAAAATTTCAATGAATTATGTGATGATGTAAGCCCAGTTAAATCAGTTAAATTTTCATCAAGAGGTGTCGCAGCACATAATGCAAAAATAATAAGTGCATATTTGGATGATAATTTTCCAGGTTATTCTATTGGCACCAATGGCCCTATAAGGTGACCTCCAAGGTCATCAGAATTAATAATTCTGGATTTTTTCTGGATAAAATATATCGTACTCAACATCATGCAATTCAAGAAATTTGGAATGCCACAGAACAAGAATTTACAAATTCATTAATAATAATAAATACACGACGCGGTATTAAAACAGTGCATAGAAGATAATAGAGTGTACTTTAATAAACAATATTTTGATAGCTAAATAGGTAACTAGTTTTTACACTTTAATTTTGTAAGGTTGGATTTTCAATTTAATTAGAATTTAATATTAATTAAAACAGAATTTAGGCATAAGACTTAAAACTTAATTTATTTTAGAAAGGGATAATTGTAATTTAAAAATAAGTAATTTTAGTTATAGCCATAGAATTTCCTCTATAGATAACGGACAGTAGTTAAAATTAATCGAATACATTTATAAAAATGGATTGCCATTTTTTTTTAAATCATATTTTAGTTAAGATTATATTCTAAAGACGGCTTACTACGCAAAATTAGAATTTAAATTTAAAAATGTGATTTATGAACTATATATATAAAAAAACTATAAAGTATCATATAGTTTTTAAAAGCTCTTATCTGATTTACAGGGTGTTTTACAAGAAAAAATATTTATTTGGTTCAGATCTTGAAAAATAATAAATATAAAAAATCTAACTATACCACACATATGACTGGTTTGTCTCAAAGTTATAAATTTTTTCATTTTTTTGGAAAACTTTAGATACAATGGTATTATTATAAGCCCATTAAAAAGAGGTGAAAACAGCATTTTGATATCGTAATTAATTCTCGAGTATTTGCCAAAAAACTGCATTGCTTGTATTATTTCCTATTTTAAGTTGTCAGATAAACAACGCGGCGTTTTATCGAGAATGTCATGAAAACGAAAACCATTTGTTTTTCTACAAATATTAAATAATATTAATAATATCCTTATTATTTGTTTATCATCAATTTAATAAGAGCATAATTTTTTATTATCTACGGGTTCTGACTG
The DNA here is from genome assembly GCA_019359885.1 of Listronotus oregonensis. Lineage (NCBI taxonomy): Eukaryota > Metazoa > Arthropoda > Insecta > Coleoptera > Curculionidae > Listronotus > Listronotus oregonensis. Next base: position 72,626 of record JAHBCN010004061.1, read on the forward strand.
ATTGTATCTTCCTTGTGCTGAAATGGGATGCACATTTCCAGTTTTTCTTAAACGGGTTGACAAACGTCTGAACTTTTTATTAAAATGCCATCTTTCGGAATATATTATGGCATATTGTCTTGCACCAATAGAGGCATTTTGAAAATTTTTAAAATAAATGGCGAGCCCATCGTATGCCTCGGTGGTAGAATAAGGTACAACTTATCAGTACTACTAATAATAATGATGAACTGCGATAAACAAGAACTAAATTTAAAATTATCAGGTTTAACAAACAATGCACTTGCCATTTTTGACTTCCCTATTTTCTGTGATTTTTCACGTTCAGGTACTCTCGATAAAAATGCCGCGTTGTTTATCTGACAGCTTAAAATAGGAAAGATACGAATAATGCAATGCAGTTTTTCGACAATAAGTCGAGAATTAATTAAAATATCGAAATGCAGTTTTTACTAGTTTCTTTATACTTTTTTATGCTCTTTTTAATGGGCTTATAATAATACCATTGTATTTAATTTTTTTAAAAAAGTTATCAAAATTTATAACTTTGACACAAATCAGTCTCTAAGGATAAAACAAACAAACAAATTACTTATACCAATATTTTATCTTAAGCCCTGGTAAAAGCTCTTTCAAACGAGACCTAGTCTGTCAAAATCGGTTAGGCCAAAAAGTTATTTAATTTTTTTCAAATGTACCTTCGCTCCTCTCCCCTTCCTATATTTCACAGATTAGGAAAAGACGCTTAGAAGAAAAAAGTTGTTATTTTACATAGTTTGTAAGAAAACTATCAACGACATAAGTTAATATGGCAATAATTTCCAGCAGTTTCTCGAGGCTGGCTTTATTATAAATATTTTTTCCGAAAGCTATGCGATGAAGGGTTCTTGAGATATCGCCGGAGGACGACCTCATTAGGTCAACCTGTATGGGCGTATCAGTTTAAAAAATTCGTACGCCAAAGAGCTAAAACTGAGAAAGTTAATAAACTGATAATAAAAATAATTTAATTTATTTTTGATGTTTTAGGCCTTACTCCTGTTCATTTTGTGGGAAAAAGTTTGCTCTCAAATCAAATTTAACTGTTCATATTCGAACACATACCGGAGAGACTCCATATCTATGTACTGTATGTGGAAGAGGTTTCTATGATTCCAGTAGTATGAAAAAACACAAATTGAGTCACATAAATGTATTGGAAAATACCACTAGTAAACAACTTTGCGACATCAAATGTTAGATTTATTACCTAAATATGTTCAATATTGAAATGTAAATTAAGACGGTTCCAGTAAAAAAATGATTTTAGAAAAATCAAGGAAAAATTATATTTTAATTCAATTTTATTGTATATATCTTTGATCCATTAAGTAAGAGTAAACCTAATTTATCAATAATATATAAACCTCTATTAATGACATTTTTTTTAAATTCGAAATACACCCAGTCGCCTAAGTTGTATGTGTAAATATGCTCTATAGTTTTATGGCGGATTCATGTTTTAAGAAGTTCCTGTTGTGGTTACTAGTTAGGAAAGTTTTTATACAATTGGATCGCTTCGGTCCTGGTCCCGGGGAATAGCGACTGAGTATGCTCAGCCATATTGACCCCTATGAACTGGCAGATCGCCTGAAACCGAAAAAAAAATAAACCCTGAAAAATGTAAACACTTCTACGTTTCGGTGGCAAGTTTGCCATCGTTATTAAAAATAACTTAAATGAAAAATAAAATATAAAACCAAAAAATATATTAACCAAACATTTTTAGAATCTCCTAAATTTTACATTAAAATTCTTACTAACCTAAATTTAATATTTATTTTTCATGGGTGGCTAGAAAAAGTCGATAAAGAATTTGTAACTCACTTTCATAAACAGGATGAGCTTGTGATGGAGGATGATTGTTTACTATACGGACAACGACTGATGATAGCTGAGGCATTGATAATTTTTTTCAACGGAATTACATTCATTCGCACAACTAGGGATAAATGAAGGTTCAGGCAAGATCGTACTTATGGTATAGTTTTAATAAATTTATAACTGCATTATCTATACATAATTACATTTTTAATCTAAATATCTAAATCTAATACTGTTTCACTATCAGAGTCATCATTGAGATTAATTACAATAAGATTTATGTTGTTTTGGATAGAAATGTAAGAGTCCTCAATTTTTATAAGGTGCTGTAGTGAATTTTTCCAGTTCTCAACTGGTATGTTAGTAATTATATTTTTTATTAAATTTATAACACTGGGACTTAAAGTAGGTGTAACATTTTCTGCTCTGATCTTTGATATTACTTGGTTCCACAAATGCTCTATGGGGTTAAACATACAGTGATACGGAGGAAGCCGTAAGACAGTATGCCCAGCCTGTTCAGCCAAATTATCACATGCATATTGTTTTTTAATTGCATATGAATTTAGGACTTCTAAAAGTTGCGTTTTTTTGTAACTGAATTCAAAATAAATATCATTTTCTAACAAATATTCCTGGATTTCAGTTTTTGAACTTGATGAAGCTGGTGCTTTGTGTAGCAGACAACTGTGGTTGCTTGCGTTATCCATGACAATAACACTGTTGTTTGGAATATTTTTTAAAAGATAATTTTGAAACCAGTTTTCAAAAAGTTTTGCACTTGTATCCTCATGACAATCCAAGCTAGAATCCTTAATATTCTTTGCAGACAACAGCAAGCAGTTTGGGACAAATCCGTCTTCTGAACCAGCGTGTATTATAGTAATGCGTTTTCCTTTATTTGAAGGTGCTTTCGTCTGACAGTTTTGACTGGAATCAACCCATCCTTTGGATACTGTGTCGTGTGTATCGAACCATGTTTCATCAAGGTAAATTATGGATCTGTTTTCTAACCTATATCTTTTAATTTTTTGAAGGTAATTAAATCTCCAAGTATGTAATCTGTGCGATTCCATTACAACTTGTCATTTGTCTATTTTGCGGTATTTAAAGCCCATTTTACAAACAACTCTATGGAGGCTGCCATGGCTAATATTTATATTGGTTTCGTCTTCGTCTAGCTTCTTTTTTAGTTTATCCAAGGTAGGAATAACTCCGCTTTCATAAAGACAATATATTTTCCTTCTTATTAGGTCCTGATCACTATTGGCTATATGGTGAGATTGAAAATCACTACTTTTTTTCTTTTGTTCAATTTTTCACTAATAATAAAAGGGATCGATGATATTGGAGTTTTTGTAAGTAGACAGGTTTTTTTTTAAAGCTTCTTGGTTTAATTAGACCTCTACTGATTAAAGTTTCATACACATTTTCACAACCTGTTTTGTATCTAATGACAAATGATTTCGACGCGACATAGTTATATTCTCGTAAAACAACTTTTTCGAAACGCACAGTAAAAGCGGTGATTCAACACTGCCACTAAAATATTAGCCAAAATATGTATATTCCTAATGGTTAATACTCAAGAAATACCTGACTCACCCCTGCCCTTATGAACAAATGGGTTTACCCAATAACAATAGGTAATAAAATCGTTATGGTTATGGTCCGTTAAAAGCCATAACGATATACTTTGCTAGACTATACAAAAACATAATCAACGATATACAAAATTTGTGCCGCAATTGGGTGCCTTCCTTGTCTGCAAAATAAAGCTATGCCACAAAAAGCAGAACAAATTCCGTGGCCAGAGGCAAAAGAGCCTTCATATAGAGTATTGCAATATATGGAATAAAAATTCAAAATTATATTGAGAGGTACTTTTGCTTGTTGGGGAATACCAAAATAATAGTAAGTGATAATGGGAGACAGCTGATAAGTGTGTCACTGCTGAAAATTTAGTTAAAACATTTAACAATATAATTAAAACCCTTGTGAGTGATGAAAATAATGCAAAATAAATGGCAAACTTTATTTTCTAGGTTTCTACTTAGTTACAGAAATGCAGATGACAAAGGGACAACCTCCTGCTGAATTGATGCTTGGTAGGAGGCTAAGAACCAGATTAAGCCAGATCACCGAAAAACCCAGGGAAACGAGAGCTCAAGATGAACTAATTTGAGCAGCTCTGGAAAGGCCAGTCCTTGAGATTGGAGATAAGAAAACTACTAATCGGAGACCATGTTATGGCAAGTGAGTACAGAGTACAAAAACGAGAAAAATTGGACACCGGATAGTGGTAAAGAAAAAAGGCAAAGTGGCATATACAGGGTGTAAAAAGTATGATGTTTATCATTTTAATTGGCGATAGTGGAGCTCAAAACAAGTCGAAAAGTTTATATGACATATGTGTCAAAACTTGACAGATTTTTGTCTAAACGATGTCAAAGTCATGAACTTTGAAAGCAGGTATTTCTGTAAACCATAACAACTGGAAACTTTTGTCTTAATTGCTTATCAGTGGATTCATTTGATAATAAAATAAACTAAGTTTTAAATGTTTTAGTCTACAAATTAAAAAATAAATATTTTTTTAATAATTTTTCTCCCAGTAAAAAAATTAAAAAACAATTGGCAACAGAGCTACCCAGAACCTTTGTGCGTGAAGTCAGTTGTACCTACATTGCGATCCGACCACGATATTTTTGTTTGTTTTTAAATCGGGGAAAATATGCCGACATGTTTTAAATTCAAGACAAACGTGTTGCAAGTGTACCAAAGAATGATGAAAACGGAATGTGTGCAACAGAGAAATTTTATTCTTTAAGCAAAACAAAAAAGTGCTGTTTTAAAGCATAATAATTTGTTTCCTAAAATACATATTAAGTCTATTTTTGTGGTAAGTACAATTATTTTTTAATTACAATTAATTAATTAATTAATTGATTTTTACTTAAATTTAATTTTAAATAAAATATCAAAATAAATTGTAGGAAGTAATTTTTATTATTTGTATGTAAATGAACATCTCCTTAAAAAAAGTGTAAACATGCAAAAACTCACAAAACACGTTCGACGTTAAGACTCGCTGCGATGAAACGGGCGCGGTGTTGCCAACTTTTTAAACTTTGAAAGGCCATATTTCGAAAACAATTAACTTTTGACCCATATATTTTTGGTTTTTTCGACTTGTTTTGAGCTCCACTATCGCCCATTAAAATGGTGAGCATCATACTTTTTACACCCTGTATATGTCGGCTAGAGTCAGGAGAAACATGAAAGATACATATAAACCAACTGTGAAGTTTCAGCATATGGAGGAGAGAGGATGTAAAGTGGAGACGTTGAATGAATAGAAAGAAACAGGAAATAAGATTTCTTTAGATGCGTGGAAATAAACGCAAAAGCAACACAATGACAAGAAAACCCTCATACAAGCTACAGATGCAGTAGAAGCCAATTGCTTTGCGGAACTGGAAAATTATGAAAGTTTTCATTCGTCTAAAGAACAGAGACCTCTCGTGTAGATAGTACTGCACCACCGGCATTAAGCCTGGCGGTCGTAGAAGGGAAAGAGACTAAATGAAGCAGCGATAGTACGGTAGTAAACACACAGGTGTCGAAAAATCAGAGGGTTGAGCGTCAGGCCAAGTAATAGTTGTCAATAATTTATCCGTTTACTTCAGTGGAGACAAGTTTTGTTGAATTTAATAAACAGGCTAACTTTTCTTATGTTTCAAAACATACCAAACCTGATAGCCGAGACACTGGGTAGAGGCCCAAAAGAAATATTTAAAAAACTAGGCATTGTCTAGAGTAATAACAACTTCAATCAGTTTGATGTTTTTCAGACGGGAGCAGAAGAAAAACACATGTTTAGTTAAGGATAATTTATTGTTAGATGTATTTTTCCATGAATTTGATCAAATTTTATCGTCAAATCCCAAATAACGCAAAAATTTTTGCATTTTTCTTGAAATTAGAGGCATCTAAAACATTTGCCTAAGAAAATGGTTCAGTGAAAAAGTTTTAACTGGCTATGGTTTTTTAAAAGCCATGGATAATTTTGCGAAACTTGAAATCAGACAGTAAAATTTGATCAGATTTACGAAAAAAATATACAAATTAAGGATTCACTCACTTTTAAAAGTTTTTCTCTGGGGGGTATAAAAAGGTTCAATTTTTTTTCACAATTCGTTATTTAAGTTCCGGTCTAACCCGGAATGACTCAACCTTTAGATTTTTAAATAGGATATCTTGTACCTTTTACCCTTCTACAACTAAAATTAGTAAATTGGAAGTATTTACAGTCCTGTAGCTCAAAGTATAATAATTATTTGACAAAGTAAAAAGTGGCAAGTGACACATGGTTGTATTTAGAATATCATCTAGAGTCTAGAGTAAAAGCAGGCAAAAACTATCAAGTGTTAAAAATTCAACGTCTAATTTATCTTCGCAATTTTATCTCTGTAAAATTAAAAGTTGTATACCTATGAATCTTGCCTACCAAAACTAATAATAATAACTTATTTGGGCTTAAAAGTGGAGGTTCTATGGTTTTCCAGCCAACCCATCAATATTTATATACGATAGTTTTAAAACTACTGATAACAGACTAAGTAAACACATAACCGTAACCGCTATACTCGTCAACCTATAGAACTTAAAGTACATTACTGTTATAGGGTTCTGACCCTTGAAATTTTACCCAAGTGCAAGTTAGGTTAATTAAAAAGTTGTAATAAAAATAACTGGTAATAAAAACAATATATTTAAATTTTCTTTAAATAAAATAAAATAATATTCCCAAACAGTGATGCATGTTGAATCTTAAAATATAAAACGTATTTTATATTACTTAATAAATTATCACAATAGGTGAGGCACAATTATGCGAGTCCTGAGGAGCTAATTAATGATTCAACTTTTGCGATGTATTTTTCTTTGGCTTCGGTTTGAGACTGGCCTTTTCTTGCATTCCAGGCATCCCATTTGGCTTTTCCCTTTAAGTCCAATAATCCTGGACGATCTGAAAATATAATTATTTGTTTAAACTATACGGTTTTTGTTTTTGTAATTTAAACACTAAATATTATACACCATCTACAGGCTAAAAGCAAGCTTTATTTCTTCAAGACAATGTAATGTAACACTATGCAAAAGTCAAATGTAACGTTAGCTTTACCGAAGTACAGGTATACTCGTATGTAAAAAGATTTTTTAGGTGCATATTAAAATTATTTTTTTAGTACTATTTGGGTGACAAAGTACAACAAAAAAATATTTCCAAGTCAGTCACACATTAATGGTCAAAATTTAATTCGCTTATTTCAGAGGCACCTAGTGTCTCATTGTAATAATAAATAAACATTACTGGAACCACAAGTATAAAGTTAAACATGGTACTAGCTATTAAACTAACGTCATCAAAAATAAATATGCAAAATATTGTGTTCGTACTTTTGTTAATTAATTTTGTCGTCCTAAACTATCCTGTTTTAGACAATTTATTATTATGCTGAAAAAATAAAGCTATAATATCGCCACATTTTTCTACCTTTTTATGCCTATATTAAAAATTGATCTGAAACCGTAAAGTTAAATATCCAAACCATTCGTATATTTTTTACATAGTTCATTAACCTACCGATAGAGTTATTAAGTCTTCCCGAACATCTAAACTAGAATTTTATTAGTAATTATTTTACAATTTATAAATGGCAACACTATACTTTAGGACAGGGCTTATATTCAATTTAAAATAAATTGTTATAAGGTTCGACTCCACGGACGTAACCGAAAGATAGAATAGTTTAAATAGTTTAATAAAAGAAATATAATTTTATAGATTGTACAGTAACGGCCATTAAACCTTAGGCAATTCTTTTTCCCATTCGTAAAATAGGCTTATGCCACCTTCTACTGAATATAAATACCTGTTGAAAAACCTAATAAAAACAGGTGTCCGTTGTCAGTGTAAAAAATATTTTTAAAATGCCAAACTTAACTTTGGATCAAAAAGTATCAATTATTTATTATATTAAGCAGAGAGGTTGGCCAGAAAGGGATCTAGCGGAAGCGCTTAACATCCCAAAGAGTACTATTCATTTTGTTAAAAAAAATGACAGGAAACACTCCTTTGAGAAAAGAGGTGGAATTGGTCGCTCCAAACTATCGAATCAAGAACAAAACAATAATTGTTTTGAGAAACTAACCATTTAAATCTGTAGTTACAGCAAAAACGGAAAGCAATTTCCCAGCATCGGTTAGAACGGCACGGTGAAGAATAAGAAAAATATACGAATTGCGCTAAAGACCGTTTTTAACAAATGCAAATAAAGTACAACGCATTGGATTTGCTCTACAATTTTACTTGGAACCTCCGATTTTTTGGGAAAATATAATATTCACCGATAAAAAAGTGTTTCAAGTCGTGCTCCAATGGGATACTTAAGGTATACAGGCCTCAAGGAACACGATTTGATGACAAATATACCCAAAAGGACAGAAGTAGTGAGCGATATTTCGGTAAATATTTGGGGGTGGCTGAGTGCACAAGGACATGTTATTTTATCGAAGGAAGGTTCAATGCGGAGGTATATATAGATCTACCGATTTCCGGACAGAAATTTAATCTTTCAGCAGCGTATCAGTGTTTTACCGTGGCCCGCAGGTATCCGGATTTAAATGTTATGGAAAATGTTTGGGGCTTATTAGTTAAAAAAATAAATAGGGAAAATGAGTTTAGGACGCAAAATGCAAACGAACTTAAGGATAAAATTTTAGAGGCGTGGAATGAGTTACGAGGAAATCCGGACTACGCCGGGACTTTGGTCCATTCGATGCCTGGAAGGCTAAACTCTCTCTGAGAAAAAACCGGAGCCGCAAAAAAATACTTAATTTGTTTGGAAGGATATTTAAGTTTGTTTGAATTTATTGAATTGCTAATTAATTTATTAATTTGTTAGTTTTAATAAAATATAAATATTTTCTTTTACCTTTTGCTTTATTTATAGTAATTAAAAGTAAAACAAGGTAAACAAGATCGATGGCGTCACTGTACAATAGGCTGCTAATTGTTCCGATAAATTAATATAAAAGGTATCTTTGCATTAATAAAAACTCTCTACTAATTTGGTTTTTGTGTAAGAACAAAAATATGTATGCATTTATGACGTACTATACAGATTGATTTATGGGGACTTTGGGTCTACGTTTTAGTAAGAGCGTGAGAATAAAAACATGTTATTGTATATCGAAGTAGGACAGACAATTATCAATATTACCTGTCAAGCCAGGGGTTCGCATCCGCCAGACAAAAATATGCTATTTACAAATAATAATATAACTGTATGAAATATCTTTAAACCCTCAGCCTATTATTATTATTTTTTAAATTTCGTTGAGTGCATATTAAAATGTATTAGTTATACAGGGTGTCCGGAAATACCGATCGAATAATTCTAGGGGTAATTCTACATGTTAAATTATGAAGAAAAGTTTATATCAACATAGGTCCGCAAATGCGTCATAAGGTTGCTATGGCGATTTAAAGATGACACCAGGATATAGGTTTTATTTTATATCTCTGGAACCGTTTTAAATTGCCATCTGAGTTTTGGCATATGAATTGCTTTTAATAAAAGGTACTTTTTAGTGTTTTTACTAAATTATCATTTTAATCAGGAACGTACCGATAGGGAAGACCTTGACTTAATTTGCTCAGAATTTTATTAAACGTTATATTTTTGCAGTTCTCTTTAGAAATTCTGATTCCGCGGTATAAATGACAAAAAAGGTATTCTTGTAGAAAACCTGTCAGGCCAGCCGTTTTTGAGAAAACACCCTCCAAAGAAAATAGTGCATGCATGGTCGCCAAAGGAAAATAGTATTCCGCCATTTTTTGAAAGGCGAGAACAATATATTTTTTTTATTACACTGTTATTAACACAATAATAATCAAATAAACTGTATGCTTAAATCTTATCTTAAATTACCATAACTAAATAGTACTTTGATGTAATTTTTTTTATTATTATTGGGCGACTATGCATGCACTATTTTCTTTGGACAGGGTTTTCTCGAAAACGGCTAGCCTTACAGGTTTTCTACAGAAATACCTTTTTTATGTCATTTATACCGCGAAATAAGAATTTCTAAAAAAATGCAAAAATATGACGTTTAAAAATGGGAAAAAATTAAATTAAGGCCTTTCCTATCGGCACGTGCCTGATTAAAATAATAATTTAGTGAAAACACTGAAAAGCAGATTATATGCCAAAACTCAGATGGCTATTTGAAACGGTTCCAGAGATATTAAATAAAACCTATATCCTGGTGCCATCTTTAAATAGCCATAGCAACCTTATGACGCATTTGCGGACCTATGTTGATATGAACTTTTCTTTATATTTTAACATGTAGAATCATCCCTAGAATTATTCGAACGGTATTTCCGGACACACTGTATATCTTTAAGTTTCAATAAACCTAATATACATTTGACGTTATTTAGGTGCATTAATCACCTCTAAAGAGGAATTCCATTGCGCGAAAATAACTCGCCCAACCGTTTCCCGAGAATTACTCGCGATGTCCCTGTTTCGAGCAAACTATTTTCACAAAGCGAAACGATTCGCAATATAGAGAAGAAACAAGTTAAGCCATCAGTTTGCGCGAGTCGAGGCAAATGCAGTCAGTCCTCCTGGTTCATTTCGAAGCTTCAAATACGTGTGCGTTTACACGAAGCGAAACAAACCACGTGAAACACTGGTTCATACCCAAAAAACGACGTGGGCGTATAATTTTCGCACAGTGGAAACCCAGCTTAATAAAATATCACATTTTATTACCGAATATTAGGGAGGTTTTAGGCCACAACTTGAGCATCAGACGTTATATCCCTTTATCAGCTAATAAAGTAAACACACTACGCTAATAAACGCATTCCAAAAATTAGTTTTTAAACCATCTCGACGAAGAAAAGAATCTACGGTTATTAATGTGACAGATCAATAAATTACATTATAAATCTCCCAATCTTAGCCTCTTTTTTAGTATATCCATTTTAAAAACAGAAATAATTGCTCAAAACCACAGGCCAACTTTTCAAAACACAATTTTCAAAAAAGTTAGGTTTTAGGTTAGTTGTACGAAGCTAGCATATTCTCCTTTCTTAAATGTAATAAGACGTTGCCATAGCATTTAATTGTGTGAGATATTTTACTTTTATTTAAGAAAAAAAACATAAATAAGTAGGTATATTAAAAAAAGATATAGTTAAAACTCATGATTTGACATGATTTTATTACAAAACTTAAGTGTTTTATGATAAAACTTGTTTATTAATGCTTTACAGACGGCAACAGTGTAGAAGCGATAACACAACGTAACTTTAACTTTAATAAGGTTGATCAATGTCAGTTAATAACGTTGTCGCTTATTTCGGTGCTACTGCGCATGCTTTGTATAACGGATAAGGTGTATTGCTGTTCAAATAGGTGGTTTAAAATCTCTCTATTGTATATATGCATATTTAATATATAATAATTTATAACCGGTGTGTACATTAATCTTAAGGAATGGTTGAAGAATTGGTAAAAGCGCACTCTTATGTATGGCGTTTAATTAGGAGATGGGAAGTGGGTTAAATGAAGGCTAAGATAAGTAATTGAAAAACTAAAAACTTTTTCGTTGCATTTTTTAAAAAAAGGATTTTTTTGGTAATTTTAAGTCCTTCATGTTCTCGTTTATTTTTATCCTTTTAATATTTTTAAGTCAAGTAATCATTAAACTTAAATTTTGATTGAATTAAACATTTGTTACCATATGATTTTTAATTACCGAATAAAATTACTACATCACAATATTACCTGTATTTACATCACCCACAGTTGCTTGTTTAAAAAGCCCATATAATTCCAAAAGGTCGTTGTCTGAGGGCTTTGATTTTAGCTTCTTAACGTCTTCTGCGGCTTTGTTGAAACGCTAGGAAAAAAATCAGAAAAGTAATATGTTAGAAAATGCAGTCGAATTGCTGGGGGTTTGGTCTAAGACTTAAAAAAATATACGACTTATAATAAAAAATTTAACATACATTTTTTGTCTAAAAAAAAATCTATGGTCATATTTCCGAATTCTAAACATTTTAAATGGTCGTGGATACCATAATTAAAAAAGAAGAAAGCAGCCATAATATTCATTGTTTTTACTAGTCGAGGAAACGTAGCACAAAAATAGGCCTTACGGGGATTTTTTGTGCAGTAAGAGGGATTTAAATGCGGTTTTTGCATTCGATTCGTATAAACTTCTAGAAATTTTGTAAACAAATGTAATTAATGAGAAATAAAAAAATGCATTTAAGCATTAAAAAATGCATTTTAAAGTTTGTAATTATAAAAAATTTATAACTAGGTAAATAATGATGGAAATGAGCCCGAATTTATTACACGGTGGTTTTCGAGGTCGCTAAACATTAATATGATATTGACAAGAACCTACGGAATACCTGGTGCGCGCTAAGGATGGTGTAAGCGTCGTCTTCTGAAGTTTTACGATGATTCCTCCTATCAGCCCAATTTTGTAACTCGGGGGTTTTTGAGGTCGCTGAACACGAATATCATAATAACAAGGACCTGCGAAGTATCTGGTGCGCGCTAAGGATGATGTAAACGTCGTCCTCTGGAGTTTTATTACAAATTCTCCTAATATCAGCGTCGCTGAACACGAATATAACATTGACAAGGGCCTGGTGCACGTTAAGAATGGTATAAACGTCGTCTTCGGGAGTTTTACGACAATTCCTCCTAATATCATCCCAATTTTATTACTCGGGGGATTTTAGTGGTCGCTAAACACGAATATAATATTGACAAGGGTCTGCGAAGTATCTGTATTGTATTTTTTTATAATAAAATAATATAAAAAAAAATGAATAAATATCATAAGCAGAAATTGTAAGTTTTAATAATTTTAAACAAATTACCACAAAATTCCAGAAGACGACATTGATACTAACCTATCCGGACACCGGGTACCTCGAAGTCCATGATCTGGTACCGGGTACTAGAATACGACTTTTACACGATCCTTAGAGCGCACCGGTTAAGGTACGTTTCCTATGGGGCTTCTGACTCACGCGGCTGCCGTGCAGCGTCTGACGCAAACGGCTGACGCCAGTACACCCATTTCCTATGAAGTGTAGACGCGAGTGATCTGTTGTCAAAAAAGTACAATTTTTTAAAAAAATGTGCGAAAACAAAAACATATTTTTATTGGATTTACTATTAAAAGAAATTGAGGACGAAGAAATTTTAGTGAAAAGCATGTGCAAAGAAAATAAACAAGTTCATCTATTATTTAAAACCAGAACTGACGAAGGCTTTTGTTAAACTTTAATAAATAGACATTTATTGAAAGATGAAGAGAAATTTAGGCAATTTTTTAGATTAAATATTGCTCACTTTAATTATAACATCGTACAGGCACGACTTTGACAACCGGAGGCTGACGCTAGACCGCCCCGATAGGGGTAGCTCCGCGGCGTCTGTAGCCGCCAGCGGTTGACGCTTGCGTCTGACGCTCGAAAAGAAACGGATAAATGAATTATCACATGAGCAGTACTAGGCGTCAGACGCTGTGCGGCAGCCGCGTGCGTCAGCCGCCCAATAGGAAACTCACCTTTACTCCACAATCCCTTGTCAATATCTTATTCGTATTCAGCGACCACAAAAACCCCCGAGTAACAAAATGGGGCTGATATTAGGTCGTAAAAATCCAGAAGACGACGCAGGCCCTAGTGAATTTCATATGTGTGTTTAGCTACTACAAAAACCCCCCGGCTGATATTAGGACGAACTGTCGCAACGTCCAGAAGACGATGTTTACACCATCCATAGCGCACACTGGGTACTCCGCAGGCTCTTTTCAATTTCATATTCGTGTTTAGCGACCTCGAAATTTCCCGTGTAACAAAATTGAGCTGATATTAGAAGGAACTGTCGTAAAATTCTAGAAGACAACGTTTACACCATTCTTAGCGCTCACCAGGTACACCACAGACCCTTGTCAATTCGCGAAAACTTCAAAGTGGGCGACATCTATTGGGATAATATAGAAGTCAAATGAGGGTGAACAACACATCAGTGTGCCATAAGTTTGTAGTGTAATGTTATAAACTTTATATTTTTGTGATAGAAGAAAATACTATAGATACTTGAAAACATCTTTTTATAGTGGTAAGTAAATATATTTGTAATATATAATGGACAATTCTAATAATTTAATCTGAATTCATGCTATACCACCAATAACCATATTTCGAGGTTAGAATAACACATTTGTTTACTGTATGGTTTTCATTGTTTTTTGTTTTTAAATTCATCAAGAAATGAAAGATTAGATTGAAACTTGTTGATACCTGACATTTTAATTCGCCACATCATATTTCTATTTGTTTTTTTCTTTTCTTTTAGGTCTTGAAAGTTGGACACCATGCAGTCTGTGCATAGACGTGTAGAAACCAAACCCAGGAAAATATGTTCTGTGCCTCCAGTGTTCCTCATACTGTACTAAGAATGTTTCATTACATTATTTCCCGAAAGATCCTAAGTTGTCTAAGATTTGGCAAACAACGTTGAAAATTTTTCTTTGTTGACGTCATTTCGCTTTATCTTTGTGTATATATGTATGTATTATGTAAAGATGATTTGAAATAAAGAAGCTTATTATTATTATTATTATTTAAAGACGCTCTAAATCATAAAATTAGTTTTTCTTCCTTCCTAGACCTTGATACCTACTGCATCACAGCTCAAATTCTAGCTCGAAAGCTTAAAAATGTACAAAATAAATGCAAACATTTAATTCGAACATTCTCTAAGAAACTGTAATGTTTAATAAGATTAAGATTTTCTTACTAACAAAATCAAGTTCAATGGACTATGTGTAATCGAACATCTCCCTTACAGTTTCAGCAAACAGGCTATTAGAAGTTATTAACAAAACACGTCAAGTTACTAGTCAGTCTTTATTTAAACAGTAAACATGTAACATGTGTACAAAATAATTATCGGTTATTTTTTGAATTAATTCTTTGGCTAAGCTTTCATCAAAATTGACACTAACTTCCAGGTAAGTCTTCGAATGGCTGGAATAAATTATCAGAGTGGTCATATTCAAACCTAAGAGCGCCATTCCTAATTGCACTTGGCCGTAATAAGTGTGTTTTTTTTTCAGTCTTATGTCAGAATTTGTGCTCTCTAAATAGTCACATGACTCGACAAAACTTTCTGGTCCTTTTTCTTTCCCTAAAACAAAAATTACAATTTAGATGTTTCTGATGATATGAAGATATTAATAGATACAGAAATGGTCTGTAGAATATACTCACCAACATAGGGGCATTTAATTTCGATTAATTTTGATGGAACATCATTCTCCAATATTATACCGTCGGGTGAATATCCTAGCCATGGAAATGCCTTAGACACTATAAATCCTGGAGCTACTATTTGGTAATTAGTTTTCTCTTCGAATATTGCCAAAGCTTCTTTTTCATATTTTTTACCATACTTGACAAATTTATTTTCAAATCCCTTTGGGAAAAAGAATTTTTTGGCTTTGTTAACCCATTCTTCCTCTTTACTAAAAGTAAAAATGGAGTAACATGTTGATCCTAAAAAAAATGCTTATTACATACTTTGCAAATGATATAGTTTTAGATAATTTAAAACCTACCTGTTATTCTTAATTGCCTTTCTTTCATCCAATCTGTTGAACCCTGTTCATAAAGTGCCATTTCTGAAATGTTGCTAGCTAACAGGGATTGCAGAATTTGGAGACAGCATGCTTCTAGTGGATATAGTTCGACTATAACGGTCAGTTTCAGTTCATTCAAGAATTCTGACTTCTCAATGTGTGATAACACGGCTTTCACTCCACTTGTAAGGGTGCTGAAATCTATTTTCATACAAATTTCTTAAATATAATTCAAAGAAATAATACCTGTCTCTTTTTTGGGGCAATGCTAGAGCTGTCATTCTAGTTTCTGACACTCGACCCAGAAATCGTGAAAGAGCTGAATCAGCTACACCTAAAAACCAGACAGTATTTATTGACTCGTGCTAATTATAATAAATATATTCAAAAAACTAGAAAACCAATTATTAAAATAAAATAATACCTGTCGTAAGCAGAGCGAAATTCTCTTCGTCTAATCCTGTAGAAGTTTTGAAACATACTTTCTTTCTTTTTGCCAGTGGGTGACAGAAATACTTAAAAGGCTCAGGTTTGTGAGTTTCCTCTAATCCTTTTTTTTCTTTACCCCATTTTTGTGCCAAGTCGGTACTGCTGACTACTTCTAACTGCTCATTTCTAAAATTTAAATAGTATAGTATAATCAACTGAATATTTCTGTGGGTTAGTTAAAATTATAGAATCATATAATTGTACTGACCTGTTTACATAGATTAAGGTAGCCACAATGTGTTTACAAAAGCCAGATAATCCAGCTTTGCAGGAACAAGCACATCTCCACTTGGTGACATCTTTATTTATTTCAATGCTTATTTCATGGGGTGGTGAAGTTAAGCCAGATGTTTGAAGGCATAAACTCTTAATGATATCAGGATTTTCTCCCGAAATACCACATAATATAACGTGTCCCGCTTTGAAAACAGCTTCACCCTCTTGTAATGGTCTATTTCTGTTTCCAATATATTGGAGAATTTCGTAAATACTCACTTCAATATGAGGCATCTTGGTAAAATTTATAGTTGAATATTTAAGAAACAAGTCCGTAAATACAAGAAAAATCACAAAAAATAGGAAGTTCACACGTACACATCAACAACGATAGATGCAAAGCATAAACTAAAATCACACTAAAATTTTGTTGTTCACCCTCATAGCGGCCATATTGAAAATTGACAGCGCCATCTAGTGGTCATTGATTTTCGCGAATATCATTCGTATTCAGCGACCATAAAAAACCCCCGAGTATAGAAATTGGGCTGATATTAGGAGGATTTGTCGTAAAACTCCAGAAGACGACCTTTACGCCATACTTAGCGCGCACCTGGTACTTCGTAGGCCCTTGCCAATATCATATTCGTGTTCAGCGACCCCGAAAACCCCCGAGTAACAAATTCGGGCTTATTTCCATTATTATTTACCTAGTTATAAATTGTTTATAATTGCAAACTTAAAAATGCATTTCAAAAATGAATTTTTCTAATGCTCAAATGCAGTTTTTCATTTCCCATTAATTAAATTTGTTCACAAAGTTTGTAGACGTTCATACGAATCGAATGCAAAGAACTGCATTCAAATCCATCTTACTGCACAAAAAATCCCTCGTGCATTACTTCATTTCCTCGACTATACGTAATTATTTAACGGTTTATTAGTTTGGGGGTTACTGTTTGAAAGGACTACATTGTTGAAAAAATTACAACAATATAACAACTTTTCAAGGTTAAATTCGCCATTAGGCGGCAGAAAAGTAATTAAAAACTTACCTCGTCGAGAGACATGGTTTATCTGAAACAAAACAAAACTGATTATTAAATTTATATAACTAATTACCAAGATATAAGTAATCTACTATTTACAACAAAAATAGTTTTCTGTTTACAACTATATATTATGAAATACTTAAGAAGTTAAAATCAATTGAATACAAGGTGCTACAAGTTTGAGTACCTGCACGGGGGTGTCCTTAACGATTAGTGATACGGCGACGGTTAAATTAGGGTAAAGTTGCCTAGGGTAGTGCCTAATTAGATTTCTTATAGACATTTTCAAAAAATTTCAATAGTTCAAAGAAATATGAAATTATGAATTTTTATTCTTTTTAGATACACGTTTATATTTTATTATAAAATCCTAATAGGCCTGTAACTGATATTAAAACCCTCGTTTGTAACACAGTATCGTCTACCCAAAAATGAATCAGAGTAGTACCGTATCCGTATAGTGGCGAACCGAGCCTCTCATATAGGGTGCAATTTTCTTATTTTTTTTAAATAAAACACGTCACTGTGATCTTAAATTTCAGTTTTCGGGGATATGGGTGAAATCCCGCGGCCGCCATCACGAAAATATGGGGGGTTATTAATTTTTTGAATCTATCTTGTAAACTATAGGTCTGTTTGTTATATAAAAGTAGTGTAAAACATTTTACACTGTTTGTTATCGTCAGCGTAATTTAGGACTAGGTGTTTGATATGAATTCTGGTGTAAACTACTTTTCACCTAATTACTCTAAGTCTCGAAGTAGTACAAAACTTGAATTTGTTTGCTTATAAACATGACCATAAAGTCATTTTTTAATTTCTGGAATAGGTCTAAAACGCGCTTGGTATAAATATCAAATACGGAACTTATTTAGACTTAGTTCCCTGTTTTAATCCTACACGTTTCTAGTCTATACTTATTAACAAACAGACCTTATTTATAAGGACTATAAAAATTTTGTAAAAAGTTTTTTTGAGATAATAAAATATACTCTCGAACTCTATAACTCTCTTAGTAACATTTAGTATTCAAAAGTTATAAATAAAAATATATGTGAAGTGGGGTATACCAAATTGCGGACCAAATAGGCAAGTATAAACTTTTCCCCAGTTTAGGTATGGTAGAATTGCGGTCTAAACGGAAAAGTTAATTGTTCCTACTTTTAGTGATTTATCACGTCTGATATATAATTAGGGAAAATAAAAAGCCGCTTTAACTTACCAAAACTAACCATGACCGATCAGAACTGAAGGCTTTTGATTTGTCCAAATTATCCCTACATAGAAGTTATTAACAAAATTTTATTAATTTTCTATATGGAATTTATCACGTCTGAAATATAATTGGGGAAAATAAAAAGCCGCTTTAACTTATCAAAACTAACCATGACCGATCAGAACTGAGGGCTTTTGATTTGTCCAAATTATCCCTACATAGAAGTTATTAACAAAATTTTATTAATTTTCTATATGGAATTTATCACGTCTGATATATAATTGAGGAAAATAAAAAGCCGCTTTAACTTACCAAAACTAACCATGACCGATCAGAACTGAGGGCTTTTGATTTGTCCAAATTATCCCTACATAGAAGTTATTAACAAAATTTTATTAATTTTCTATATGGAATTTATCACGTCTGAAATATAATTGGGGAAAATAAAAAGCCGCTTTAACTAACCAAAACCACCGTGTTTCGCGGTTGGTTGGTGTACGCACTTCGCGGCGTGCTACTTTTGGTGTCGACAAAGAAAAACAATGAACGTAACATGAACACTGCGAGTGAAGGAGGCCATATATTTTTCGCGGATCTTGGACAAAGTTCGCAACCGCGATTCTTCTTTCAAAGGTTGTGAGTAGGGTTTCCAGTCCGGGATCTCGAAATCCCGACATCCCGGTATATTCTTAGTTCCGAAAATATCGGGATTGTGGTATGGAAATCTCAAAAATCCCGATGTTTTAAAATGATCAAATTTTAATCTTTTCTCGATGGGTGTCTAAAATTTATTCCTTTATCCGTTATCGGTGTATAATACGTTTTAATACTCATAACGTAATTTTAAAAAAATCTCACTTTATGAGCATAAAGGATTAAGATGTTAATATTTGCAATAGTGTTACGAATATCTGCTGCTGACAGTACCACCTACAAGTGTAGAAGCTAAAAGAGCCTTTTCTTCGGCGGTTACATTTGCGACCAAACCTAAATTGCGCTTAAATGACTTAATTTTAGAGATATTAGTGTTTTAGAAGCATATTGTATTTATAATCTGTCTCAAGGTATACCGTGTTAGCTTTTGCCTTCATTTATGGAATATACCTGCCGACAGCAATAAAACTGCGGATCGGTAGGTATTAAAGGACAGAACATTAGGGGCGGACTTTAATAATATAAAGATTTATAATGTATTGTTTATTTAGGTAAGCATAATCTTAAAATTACATTAAGAAATTAAATATATGCAAAGTTTTGATAAATTTATAACAGCATTATCTATACATAATTACATTTTTAATCTAAATATCTAAATTTAATTCTGTTTCACTATCAGAGTCATCATTTAGAGTAATTACAATAGGATTTATGTTGTTTTGGATAGAAATGTACGGGTCCTCAATTTTTATAATGTGCTGTAGTGATTTTTTCCAGCTCTCAACTGGTATGTTGATTGATAATTACATTTTTTATCAAATTTATAACACTGGGACTTAAAGTTGGTGTAACATTTTTTGCTCTGATCTTTGATTTTACTTGGTTTCACAAATGCTCTATGGGGTTAAAATTACAGTGATACGGAGGAAGCCGTAAGATAGTGTGCCCAGCCTGTTCAGCCAAAATATCACATACATATTATTGTTTTTTAATTGCTGGGACTTAAAGTAGGTGTAACATTTTTTGCTCTGATCTTTGATTTTACTTGGTTCCACAAATGCTCTATGGGGTTAAAATTACAGAGATACGGAGGGAAGCCGTAAGATAGTGTGCCCAGCCTGTTCAGGCAAATTATCACATACATATTGTTTTTTAATTGCATATGAATTTAGGACTTTTAAAAGATGCGTTTTTTTGTAACTGAATTCAAAATAAATATCATTTTCTAACAAATATTCCTGGATTTCAGTTTTTGAACTTGATGAAGCTGGTGCTTTGTGTGGCAGACGGATATGATAGCTTGCGTTATCCATGACAATAACACTGTTGTTTGGAATATTTTTTAAAAGATAATTTTGAAACCAGTTTTCAAAAGGTTCTGCACTTGTGTCCTTATGATTATCCAAGCTAGAATTCTTAATATTCTTTGCAGACAACAGCAAGCAGTTTGGGATAAATCCGTCTTCTGAACCAGCGTGTATTATGGTAATGCGTTTTCCTTTATTTGAACGTGCTTTCGTCTGAAAGTTTTTACTGGAATCAACCCATTCTTTGGATACTCTGTCGTGTGTATCGAACCATGTTTCATCAAGGTAAATTATGGATCTGTTTTCTAACCTATATTTTTTAATTTCTTGAAGGTAATTAAATCTCCAAGTGCGTAATCTGCGCGATTTCATTACTACTTGTCTTTTGTCTATTTTGCGGTGTTTTAAATCCCATTTTACAAACAACTCTATGGAGGGTGGCACGGCTAATATTTATATTGGTTTCGTCTTCGTCTAGCTTCTTTTTCAGCTTATCCAAGGTAGGAATAACTCCGCATTCATAAAGACAATATATTTTCCTTCTTATTAGGTCCTGATCACTATTGTCTATACGGTGAGATTGAAAATCACTACGTTCTTTTCTTTTGTTCAATTCTTCACTATTAATAATATCCCTTATCGATGATATTGGAGTTTTTGTAAGTACACAGGTTTCTTTTAAAGTTTCTTGTTTAATTAGACCTCTAGTGATTAAAGTTTCATACACATTTTTCACAACCTGTTTTGCATCTAATGACAATGACAAATGATTTCGACGCGACATAGTTATATTCTCGTAAAATAACTTTTTCGAAACGCACAGTAAAAACAGTTATTCAACACCGCCACTAAAATATTAGCCAAAATATTTATATGCCTAATGGTTAATACTCAAGAAATACCTGGCCCACCCCTGCCCTTATGAACAAATGGGTTTACCCAATAACAATAGGTAATAAAATCGTTATGGGTATGGTCCGTTAAAAGCCATAACGATATACTTTGA
Source organism: Listronotus oregonensis (assembly GCA_019359885.1). Taxonomy (NCBI): domain Eukaryota; kingdom Metazoa; phylum Arthropoda; class Insecta; order Coleoptera; family Curculionidae; genus Listronotus; species Listronotus oregonensis. The sequence continues at coordinate 94,193 of JAHBCN010004061.1, forward strand.
CAGACTATACCAAGCAAAACATAAAAAGAATTTTGTTTTTAATTTTTTTACTTACCTATCCTATGATTTGTAAATGCATAGAAAGGTTTTTTATCTCTGTTTTTTATTTTTTTTTCGTATGTCTACATTTTTATTTGCTATTGCTTATCTTGGACTTTTTAATACAAATATTATACCTAAAATAGTAATTCCTAGTTTTAAGAGAAAAATAACAAAATATTATTAAGCTTTCGATTTGTGCTGTTTAGTCCACAGATCCGTCCTAAGCCCGGCGACATATTGACTGCATCCCGGTTCCCTTAAGCCCTTTTATTAATTAAACATTTTTTATCTAGATAAGTCGTATATCAGGCTTAACAAACTTAAATAGGAATTAATCTGCCTTTTAAAAATTGTATTAAACGTGTTTTATATCTTACAGCATTTTATCTCTTTAATTATAAACATGGGAAATAACAAAAATAAATAACATGTGTTCATACTTACATTTTTAAAACTTTTTTTGTTTATGGAAAATGTAAAGCTGTAACTTAATTTTCCGTAAAATAATCCAAACAGGGAACAAAAATGAATACCACATATTTTTATCTTTTTATAGTGTACATAAACAGAAACATTTCAAAGAAAATAGAAAGTATTTGACTGGTATATTATTAGATTCCTACTCGTATCTTATCTTTTTTAGTCAATATTTTTTAAGGATTTCATAAATTCAATCAATTTTGTACACAAACAGCACCTTATATTATTTTTTAAAAACATTTTATATAAAATATATTATTATATTAAAATTTAATAATAAACAATATCACATTATTGTTATGACAAAAAGTAGGTTAAGAAGAGGTAAAAGAAGTGTTTTAGACCTTTTATAAAAAGTTATTATACAGGGTGGTGCAGTGGGTATTGACAGTTTTTAGAGTACTATTATGGATATATTTAGTGTCGGATCTAGCCTTAGCGCCGTCTCTGGGCGCTGAAGAAAATGCTGCTTTTTTACCGAAATTTTACATAAAATGATAGTTTTGATACACAATTTTTTTTTAGTTTATCGGCGTACGGGAAAAACTTTATAGCAATGTTAAAAAAATCGTCACACCTTTCCTGTTACGTTCGACCGTCACGGCTGCAGTAGGCAAGTTGGCATTTGTATCATAGAGGACAATACCAACCTTAGATTTTTTATACTATTTGACACGTTTCCGACCCGTACATTATGAGAAATCCCGACATAATAACTTTTAAACGGCCATATAGAGCGATCCCAAAAATGAATCATAATAACCTCAAAAAAACCATCGCTCTTAAACATGTCAAAATTGTATTTTTTATATTTGAACCACTTTACACCTTTCAAAAATTCTAAGCAAATTTAGGGGTCTGTTTTGTACATCCAGGAAGTTCCTCATATGCGGACGCCCCCTCCTCCCAAGACTCACCCCAGATTATTATATCGATATTTTAGGTTACCTCACACGTTTCGAAAATACTGCACGAATTCCCGTGAAAATTAAAGCATCGGACGCTCTCCCAAAACTCACTAAAAAATTATTATATCAATATTTTTGTTTTTTTTTTAAATATTTGGACTACTTTACATCTTTCAAAAAGTCTAAGCAAATTTTAGGAGGTATTTTCATGTAACTTGAAAAATTTCCGTACATTTTATTTGTATCCGCTATTGGATTATGAAACTTTCAAGGTCAAAAACATATATTTTTATTACACATTATGTAAATAATGCAGTTATTTTTTAAAAATAATGTTTTTTAAATGGCCACCACGTTTTTCTAAACATTTCTGAAGTTGTGATTGAAAATTCTTTGTAACTCGTAGCAGCTTATCCTGGTTTATTGGTCTGATTTCTCGAGTAATGTTGTATTTTAAAGTTTGTAACGTTTAAGGTCTATTTTCGAAAACCCTAGCCTTCAAATAGCTTCATAAGAAAAACTCAGTGCTGGTTAAACCTGGCACTCTTGGTCAATTAAAATCACCATCACGGGATATAGGTCGTCCAGGGGACATGTTTCTTAGAGCAGCCATGCAAATTCGAGCAGTATGGCTTGTTGCTCCATCTTGCTGGAACCATAGGGCGTTATTTTCTACCCTCAGTCATTGCAGATCACCGGGTTAATCTTTTAAAGCATCTCCAAAAACCGTTAAGAAGTTACAATCACTATACGGTAATTTTTTTCAAAAAAGTACGGTCCTAGGATTCCGAATGCACACACCGCACCATACGGTAACTTTTTCGGAATGCAGAGGTTGTTCGTGAATTTGTTGAGGTTGTTCAACAGCCCAGTACCGAAAATTTTGTTTATTCACATATCCGGATAAATGGAAATACGCCTCATCGGACATTATTAATTTATTTAAAACATTTGGGTTTAGTACATTAAGATATGTTCTACAAAAAAACCCAAACCTTTTCGTGTAATGTTCAGTGCTACTGCTTAACGCCTTCTAAACTTTTAGTAGATCTAGTGTCTAATAGCCTTTGAAAGATCACTGATCGGAAAATGCTATTCATTCCCAAACCAACACTTCCCCACTACTTAAGGTCTCCACCAGCCCTAATCCTCACTCGGTTGTCGCCCGTTCTCAAAGCCTGTGAAGGCGCTTGAGAATATGCTCTGATATGTGTATATACTTTTATTTATGTATTGTAAATGGATTGTGTGCACAGATGTAGTCCCAGAAGTGTTCCACAATCACAAAACATTGCAACCCACCGCAAAATTGTGATGCGCCAAGGAATTCTACCACGTTTGGAATGTTATATTCACACTGAAACTGTCGGTGATATACCCTAACGTAAAAGCTGCGTTGACTGACTGGTTACTTATCCATTTCTACCAAACTGCATTACATGCGGAATATTTTAAGCAACTTTAGTTATATTCGGAGAGTGGCGTCTCAAAAATCGTCAATACCCATTGTGCCACCCTGTATTAAAGCAACGAACCATTTATTTATTATTGAAAAAAAACCTAAAAACTGATAGCTAAAGGCAAATGATTTGGTTGCCATATTGGCGGATGTTATTTTTTTTATTTGTGCCAACGTGACTTATGACCTATTTTAATTTAAATATTAAAATCAGATAAGACAATCAATTTGGAAAATTGACTCTTTTGTAGTTTGTCAACTTTCCTTGAAATAGCTGGCGTTTTGTACATCTTTCTTATAAATCATTTTGTATTTAGGCTTATGATGACCATCTTCATGGCAGAAACTTATACCTCTCTTCCTAGAGTTTTATGAGTCAATAAAAATACTTATGTGGTAAAAGACAGTGTTTTATTTCATTCTATATCTACAACACCACAGAATATGGACCACTCCCTCAACTTTAAAATGTCATATGTTGGTTAATATTAATTTTACATACTTTACCCCTGAGAGTCGTAAAATAGGCTTTTTCATGTTATATTGTCCATACTAAAATTCACAGGAAAAAAAGTAATAGGACAAAGTCTGACGAAAAACATTAAAAACTATAAAAAAAATATTAGAGTAGCCAAATTTGAAAAATAATATCTTGGTTACTACAAATCCTAAAGACTTCTACCAAAAACCGTTTTAAAGAAGACTATATCTATAGCTAAGTTCACATGGAAACAAGTTATGGGTTAAAATAGGAAAAATTTAAATATGTGACATTTCAATAGGAACTTCAGTTTTCAACAACTTTGTTGTTAACCTATATATCCAAAAAATGCATAAAATTTAAGTTAATTAAAAACTGAACAGTGGACAAATGGCAGGCAGCACTCCGCGGTTTTTTCATATTTTAGGATCAGTAGAACGTATGAAACAATAAAACCCCTTTTACCTTGTAGTTCCTTTCTAGAGTACATAGTAGTAGCCCACTACTAAGCATTTAAAAAATCTCACTTTAAGGTAAATTTATTTATATTTTAATTTTAATTAACAGTTGATCTTCTTTTAATGTTTATACTTGAAAGCGAAATTTTTTATATAGGTTTTAAGAATAAACTATATCTTTTTATTATGAGTACGAACACAATAATATAATTTAATTTTGACATAGAAACGTGCAGTATGATATCAGGATAAAACGAGTATTAAAAATTAAAATATATATTAAAAATAAGTAATTTTATTTGATCAAGTTGCAGTTTAAAAACCAGGTGTAAAAAATGTATTTTTTCAAAACTTTGGAAATAAATATGTATATGTAATTATAATATGCCTAAAAGTAAACTTCTTCGAAATTTGAAAAAAAAAACAAATAAAGTAAAAGTGCAATTATGTAAAGTGAGGAATGCAATGGGTTTTATTATGATGGTAAAAACTAAATTAAACAAAAAATGGGTTTAGTAAAAAATTATTTTCCACTAAATATGTGCTGAGCATAAATAATACTTTATACATCAGCTAGTTTCCCCGTCTCTTAGCTAATTTATTACTTTACTTGGTTGTAAACTTTTTACTAAAAATTATTACCAGTTAAGATGTTTCTGCTATGTACACTAGTATAATATAAGAACTAATAACTGTATATATGGCGGCTTAGAAACTGGAAATATTTTTATTATATTTTAAATGTAATACATACAGATCCTGCTGCATTTACTAGCTGAGAACATTCTCTATTTAGCATAAACGGTATGCTAGGTTGTTAATAGGGTTCATGATTTCTCGAGCTTATCAATTTCTCGGGTCTCGAGAATTCTCGAGGCTAATTTCTCGGGTCTTCTCGGGTTGTCGAGAAATTTACAAATTGCGTGTACTACTTAAATAGAAAAATAATTTACGAAATGACTTTATTGTCAGAAAAGTTCAAAAAATATAAAAAAATAAAATCTCATGGTAACAATGGACAGAGATAGCAAAATGAATTAACAAAAATAAAAGTTTCTAAACAAAAAAAAAAAGCAATTCTAAAAATTCTTAAAATCAATCCTTTTTTATAAAGGTTTTCCTTTTTCATAAGACTTAAATGCTTTTCATTTAATGAATAATTTTGGCAGCAGTTTTCACTAGAAAGACGAATTAAACACACTGCATTTAATGCCTCACTGGATAATTAATTGGCTTTTTATTTTTTACGTCGGTAACGACTGAAAATACTCGCTCAGTCTCGGCATTACTGTGGGGCAACAAATACACGAACTTGACATTTCTTTTTCCCTTAGTATTTTGTGGGCAACAACCACAAAATACGAAAGGGCAACAACATGCAGAGAGATGCTAAGTAGCAGTTGATCTGTAATTCCCCGAAACCCGATACCACGAATTAACCCGTATTAGATTAATCAGCGCAACAAGAAGCAATTTTTGAAAAGATACAATGGTCAAACCATAACCCAGGGTATAAGGATTTAATACGTACTTGTCATTAGTAGTCCATTTCATATTAAAATTGATAAATTGACTCAAATTCTATAAATTGAACTGAAAACAATCCAAAGTTGAAAATTCCCTAGATATTAGATAAAATTCCCTTTTCCCTATTAGGAAAAATCCCTAGAACTAGGGAATAATTTCCTAGGTTGGCATTACTGGTGTATTACCTACTGTATTGTATTATGTATAAAACGACGCCGCCAGAGCGCTTGCCGCGCGATCGGCGAGATCAAAGGTACCACGGCGCTTTGGCCCGTGCCGCCCCCGCCGCGCGTTTAAAACAAACGGCAAACGCAAATAGTTTTATTTTATAATTTCATAGACTCAAATATGATTTCTCGAGTTCTCGAGTTTTTCGAGCTTGATTTCCGGGAACAAAGCCCAACGATTTCCCGGGAATTCTCGAGCCGAGAATTCCCGGGAATGAACCCTAGTTGTTAACACTATGTTCATGGTTTGAAATTTACTAAATTACAATATATTTCTGTTTGGCCAATTAAGTAAGCACTTTTATTGCGGTTAGGCTCTGAAAAACTAATTATCATAAAAAAATGTTTTTTTTATTGTCATTATTTTTGTAGAAAAATATCATTAACTTAACGAGAGGAGTAGGCAAAAAGGGAAAAATAAGGAAACTTTTTTCAAGCTAAATTTATTAAGACATTGGGTATTTTCGATTATTTTTAATATTATGTTTAATGATTCTAATTAAAATCTGGTAACTTTCAAAATAGTCCAGTAAATGAAGGGACAAGGCTGTAAATAAATCTGTACAGTTTTCCTTTGTGGCACAATTCTCAGGTGTTTGGGAATGCTTTCAAGCGAAAAAAAGTTTATCAACATTAACAAGTGGAAAAGGGCTGAAAATGGCCCCTCAAGGCCCGAAAAATGTGTTTTCCGCTAATATCTGCCAAAATATGCGAATTGGAAAATTTTTGTTTAAACAAAAAATGAAGATCGCTTTGTAATCTACAGAAATAGTCCTTATACTTTTATTTCGAAAAATCGATAGTTTTCGAGATAACGGAATCCAAAAGTCGCCTCATTTCAGCTGCCGCTCTACCGCTAGAATGCCGCTATCTTCATGAATTCACTTATAAGCGGGCGGACGAATTGTTCCATTCTCGGGCAATAATGTACATTTTTTAATCATTCAAAGTTCGGAACGGGAAAACCCGTACCTATCATTGCATATGAGTTTGGGTCCATTCCGATTTTTCTAGAATATAAAAAAGCAGTCAAAGTTTTTTTTCATAATATTTTGAGAGTATCTCATTAATTTATTGATATTTTTTAATATTTTATAATGAGACCCTAGCAATTGTTCAATGATACTGGAAAATTTCCTTCACTATGTTTCTTGCGTTTTGATAAAAAAATGTTTTGCTCATCTGCATTTTTTAGTAAGAAACTACTACTACCACATCTATCCAGTGTGGAATGTTATGGATTTTTCGGCGGCCATTTTTGCAAAAAATATTGGTGTTGCGAAAAAAAGGGACCATTTTTGTAGATTTCGAGGTGATCTTCATTTTTTGTTTAAACAAAAATACTCTAATTCGCATATTTCGGCAGATATTCGCAAAAACCCATTTTTGGAACTTTGGGGTTCACCACGGCGGAATCGTGATAAACTTTTTCTCGCTCGAAAGCATCCGCGAAGACCAAAGAATTGCGCCATAAATGAAAACTGTACACATTTATTTACAGCTTTGGGTACTTTCGGGTCTTCAGTTATTGGACTAAAAAAAGATTGGTTTACAAAATAAATGAACATTCTTAAACACATTTAATTAGGTGTGTGTATGTGTTTATTTAAAAGAAATTTTTTAACCTATTTTTCTCCCCGTCATAATTTCGGTCTCATTTCATATAAAGGTATAAAATTTGGTATGTAAATTCACCTTAATTACCTGTGAAAAAATGAGAAAGTTATGTTAAGCGATCTCGGAGATATATTTTGAAAATCGCCATTTATTACTGCCTGACTGTCTAATCAAAATAATAGGGCACTTTCCGAGGGAGTAGACACTTTAAATTTGGTATGTAAGTGGGTTTTAGGACCCAAGTAAAGGAAAAATTCTAAAAACTACACATTGCTAAACGCACTGAAACAGGGCCATAAGACCGCTTATTGAGGAGTTATTTTAGAATTTTTCAATCCGATTAAACCTGAGTTTTTGAAGTCATAATTGTCATAGAATTTAAAATTCGGGCAGGATTTCATTTACTTAACAAAAAATTGCTATATTTACTTATCAGATCCTAAACCAGACGTAATTAAAGGAATATTAAAATGAGCATATTCAGTTCAAAGGTTTTATACCTACAGAATAAGGTATACTGAGGAAACAGGGATAAAATCCCTTCCCCCATTTTTTTTCATTCATTAAATTTATAAAAAAAAATCTTAGCAAAACACTTATATAAAATAAGGGCCAAGTTCCTTTTCAAAAATTTCGGCCTCTTAGAGTACTGAGATCTAAAATTGGGACAAGTTCTGTTCACAATTTTATTTCCCGCTTTTTTGACTTGGCAAGTTGTTTACTGATCTGTCTGTCTAAATGAAAAAATATTATTTAAAAAAACAGACAGATCAGTACAGAACTTGGTCGAATTTTATATCTATTTTTTGGCCCCAATTTTACATAAGTGATATGGTGAGATTGATATCCACAGCTACATAGATATTAAAAAATGTATTCTGTGGCATTGTCAAAAATGTAGTTAGACTTATTTTATGCAGGGTATTAATTAAATATGTATCCCATATGTCCAAACTTGAAAGTGTTATAGGTTAACACGTAAACAGCTTTGTTTTTATTATAAAGGTAGTTAAAAAATTTAAAAAAAGTTTTTTTTTAATAATTAGAAGATTGTTAGTCACTGGCCTATAGAGAGCAATACTCATTGTTTAAGTAAACAAACGATTAGGCAATTAAAAATGTACAAAAGTCATCATCTATTGGGTTTTTTTTGCTCAGATTAACAGTTTTTGATAAAAATGAAAATATAATAAAATTGTGCCTAATATTATGTATTTATTACAGCAATTTAATGAATATTGTTTCTTTGTTTTATTTATATATAACTGCTTTATCCAAATTTAAAAACTGTGTTAATTAAAATACACTTAGTCTAATAAAAAATATCCAAAATAAAATTAAAAAAACGGTTCTCGTCAGCGGCGTAGTTTTTTTTTTGAACATTTAACAACTAAGTTATTACTCGAAAACGGTTGAAGATCCATTACTAACCGAAACGTTGTGTATCAATTAATTGTAAATAAAGATAATAGAAGTCCAAGATTTTAGTGTTGCTGAGATTACGTAATTGCATGTTTTGATACTTTAATATTAAAGGTGGTATTATTTAAATATTATATAAGCTAAATAAAAAAAAACTCATTTTTTAAAACTAAGGGAACATGCAAATTTTACAGCAATAAATTTACTGCTAAGTAAATTTATCGGAAAGTGCCCTATTATTTTGATTAGACAGTCAGGCAGTAATAAATGGCTATTTTCAAAATTGAATATCTCCGAGATCGCTTAACATAACTTTCTCATTTTTTTCGTAGGTAATTGGGGTGAATTTACATACCAAATATCATACCTTTATGTAAAGCGACAACGAAGTTCTGACAGGGGTAAAAATAGGTTAAAACGTTTCGTGTGAATACACACAAAAACACGCCTAGATAAATGTATTTAAGAATGTTTATTTGTTTTATAAACCAATCTTTTCTTGAAAGTTACCAGGGGCCCGATTCTGTAAGCTTATTTTTTAAAATTCCTTTTTTCTAGTTCTTTTAAAACAGTGACAAACTTACGAGTTACCTTTAAGGGCAACAAGGACATGTGATCCCTATTTTGACATTCTCTTTTCTTATATTTTTACAGAATCCCAGCTCAGATTCTTTTAACTATGCCCTGGCAGTGGCAGTATCCACATCCTGGCAAAACATCTTTTTTAATAAAAATTGTTAAATCTATGGATTTTTAACAAAACTAAAATCTGTGAAATACTTTGTTATTATACCTACTCCAATACGTTTTTCTTATTGTTTATTGCTATTAACAGCTATACTTGGTTTTGCCTATCTAATATCAAAAAAAAAGGCAAGAGGCAAAGAAATAAGAACTAACTTAAATCCAACTTAATTTACACTTAACATAAAACATAAGCTATGTGCAAGTTTTTAATTGCAACGATGGATCCAGCCCATTAAGTGCTTAATCATCAAACCGTTTTTAAACTACCACTAGAGAGTCCAATGGATTCCATCAAAGTGTTTTTATAAAATACTTGAGCCAAAAAATATAATTAAATACGGAAGAGAAACACAACAATCAGCTGAGCATTGACAGTTGCAGAACAAAAAGCAAAGCGTTTTTAAACATTTCGTTTTAATTCGTTCCATCAGAACTTCTCATGACGTCATTTGACGTTCAGCCCATAAATTCAGCGTACTTTTTATCGATGGAATAAAGAACTTGCCCATTGTAAGTAATTATTTAAAAAACAAAATAAGTGGCGAATGTTTTATCAAAACAACAATTCTTAATATGAGAAGATGCTGCCAACGTTAACGAAGACATATTTTAATGAATTGTCGTAAACTACACAGGTGTAATTAAAAAATAGCGGGTCACTCTTCCACCTCTCACCAAGTTAAGGCTAGGGTACTCCAGGGCTAAATACTTGAACCGACTCTATCTCCTTTATATCAATGATCTTTTGCTAACAATTGTATTCTTTACTTTAATATTCAGTCGCTAAGCCTTATTTGGAAAACAAGCTAGGCTAATGCAGATATCTCAGAGGATCATAAATTACACAGCCCCACAAAAAAAGTTGAAAGTCCGAAAGACTTGACCATGATATCTTTACGTTGTTGGGGTCGCTGAATGCGAATCCGGGGTCATCTTAACCCTATCAGGTTAGGGTCAAGAGCATTTCAAGGACAAGGCTTCAAAATTGCGCAGCCTCATAAAAAAAAATTGAAGGTTTGGAAGACTTGACCATGGTATCTTTATGTTTTTGAGGTCGTAAAATCCGAATTCGGGGTCAGTTTGACCCTATTAGGTCAGGGTCAGAGTGAATACTCATGTTTTTGAGGTCGCTCAGTACGAATCCGTGGTCAAATCTGTAAAATTATAATTTTGCAAATTTGACTTTAAAATATCTCGTGACCATGACTCGATGGGGTCAAACTGGCCACGGATTCATATTCAGCGACCTCAAAAACATAAGTATACAGTCTTTAAATTTAGTTGCGATTAATTTTGCAGATATGAGCTTAAAATGCCTTTGACCCTGACTTGTTGGGGTCAAACTGACCCCGCATTCGGATTCGGCGACCCTAAAAACATGAAAATACCTTCTTCAAGTCTTTTGGAACTTTAGGTCAGGATCTAGCTTATTTTAGGGCCAAATCTGCAACATTAATTGCAACCAAATTTGAAGAGTGGCTTAACTTTTTGTGGTCCCTGAATCCAAATCCGTGGTCAGTTTGACCCCATCTAATTTGGTTGAGATTTGACCTTGAAATGCCCTTGACCCTAACCTGATGGGGTCTAACTGATCCCAGATTCGAATTCAGCGACCCCAAAAACATAAAGTTACCATGGTCAAGTCTTTCGGACCTTCAACTTTTTTTTGGTGGAGCTGTGTTATTATTGGACTGGAACTCCAAAAATAGTAATCGGTATTATATATTGTTTGCTGTCAGCCAATACTCAACATTTACCTATGAGCAGCCCAGTTCTGCAGCCTTAAAAAGCATTAAACCTTGTAAGCGTTACATTCGCAAATAACGTTAACTAGCTTAGTTTCCTCTTTTAACCCAGACTGTATGTTTTTCCTTTAAATTCTCTTTAAAATAATGTTCCCATATATATGCGGTATGGCGTCTTCCACAAATATTAGCATGCTTGAATCTATCCAAAGAAGAGACTTGCCTTATTTATGATTCTACTTTTACAGAAAAGCTTCCTCTCTTGCTCACAGACAAGTTGTGGGGGACCTGTCGCTGTTTTATAGGTTTTTTTAATGTTCAGCTTTAAGGAATTAGCCAGTATAATTTCTCCTTCAGTAGCTTCCAATAAAGCAATACGAATCGTTACTCTTATGCATCCCAAAATAAAAAAAACCTTTGTAGTATATCTTTACAAAGGCAAGACACCGAAAGCCTAAGAGGCTGCACTGCCTCCGGTAGTGAATCAAGACGGCTCTCAATGAAGAAGAAAAAGATATCTTTACAAGAGTATCTGGCGTGATCAAATCATTGGCAAGTCTGTACTGCGCATTGTCATGACAGATAACAAAAGTTAGAAAAAATACTTTGCACTTTTACCGGTGGAACTTGCAAATTAATGTGTAGACCGGTAATAAAACATGGGTTCAAAGTTTAAGATACAATGTTTAGCACTTTAAACATAGACTAACAGTCTGTGGAAAACAATAGCTAGCGCTTGATTCATCTTGTCCTCAAAGGTTACTTAACTTAAATCATTTTTAAATAGATAAATTTTATTCTACATCTTCTTTAACTAACATAATATGGCGGACTGTTTTTTTTTTTAATCTTCGAGGCATTCTTTACCTTTGAAAAAGATATATTAAAAATAGTTGTTGTAAATAAAAGTTAGTACTGGAATAAAATAATATGAATAAATCTACCGGTAAAAAACGTAGTAGAGTTGTCTTAATAAATATGGCACTGGAAAAAAGATGTTTAATAACATGTAAACTCTTTAGAAAGGTTCCAAAGGTCATGGGGTTACTTGGGTAATAAGTAGTATGCGTTGTCAACTTTACGAAAAACAAGATATATTGTTTTAATTTGAAGGAAGAAGACTATCCAGAAAAACATAAAAATGTATCTTTCACTTCTCTTTAGGAACATTTTTTTGAAATAAAAATTTAGGGTACATTCTTAAAACAAACATTTTTAATTTTAAGTTATCTAAAAGTAATATGCAAAAGACCATTTGCTGGTTACTATGCCTAAGTTTGTTATTTTAAAGAAAATGAAAAAAAAACTCAGTATGACTGTGTATATAGCAAACTAGATAGCAAAGGAAGCCAGGGCTGGGATTCTGTAAAAATATAAGGAAAGAGAATGTCAAAATAGGGATTACATGTCCTTGTTGCCCTTAAAGGTAACTCATAAGTTTGTCACTGTCTTGAAAGAGATAAAGAAAAGGAATGTCAAAAAAGTTGCTTACAGAATCGGGCCTCAGGTTCTTCTTCTTTTTTAGGTCTAAATGCAATTTTTATAGATATACATGTGAGCTGTGTTATACATGATGTGTACGCTATTTCTTATTTACATTGCCACCTTAACTAAAGCTAAAGTATTAACATTTTAGCCTATTTTTACAGTTTTTAATTTAAAATTCATTGCAACCTTGCACAGTAATTAAATAAATCTGTAAAGGTACTTTTTATTGTTTAAATGATTTCTTGTATTTTTACAGTTTAAAAGTTTTCTTGCGCGAAATTTTTCTTGCTGCAATTTTCTGTGTGCGCACGCACACTTTTTGGTATTAAAAAATTGCTGCAAATTTTCTTTCATGCAAGTAGGCGCTATTTTCCTTGCAACAACTATTCGCAGCAACCCAGCTATTTTGGTGATTTTTTAGTGGTTTTTAAGTTACCAACATTGACATATTTTGAGCATATACAATTACTTTAATCTAGAAGAGCGGCAAGCATTGGTAAAAATATATTTATAAATACAAATTCAAATATTTATTTGTGCATTCATTTTATGCTTAAAACTTTTACCATAAATAAAAAAATAAGGTGTTTACAAATTTTAGTAACTTAGTAAATCTTATTGTCAAAATAAATGGCAGCAAAATATTTTAAACTTTAGCAGTTTTGAATAAAATAAAAATTGCACCAAGAAAAGTTTAACGCAACAAATTTTCCAAACTGTAACACACCCTAAGAAGAATACGGCAGGCGATATTTTTGTTGCAGCTATACAATGAATTTAAAAAAGGGCGTCAAACGTTTGTTAAAATACATTTATATAAAATATAACAACTAATTAATTAATTTAATATTTAAGAATAAATAAAATAAGTTGTAGAGCAATAAATTTCAAACTGTAAAAATTTTGACTAAAATTGAATAATTGCAGTAAGAAAAATTACAGAAAGAAATATTTTACGCAAAAAAACCTTTTTTTTAACTGTAAAAATAACTTAAAAGAAAAATGTTAACAGTCAGTAGTAGTACAGACTTTTGAGCATATACCCCTAGAGGCAGCCCTGCCGCTCAGCAGTGCGAACAAACGTGCGAGAGAGAAAAATCACTTACTAACCTTTTACTCTCACACCAAGTGCTGAGCCGGCTGAGCGAGAGTCCGTGGGAGGGGTATATATCCCGTTCTGCTTGCTGATTGGTCCGCCCGACCTGTCGACCAATAAGAACGTTGGAGAAAGAAGCAAAATCGAACACTTACACTCGCACGCTTGTTTCCACTACCGAGTTGCAGGGCTTCCTCTATATGCTCGAAGGTACAGACCTTTAACTCTTGCAAAAATATGGTAGATTTTAATATTTAAGCAAAAAATGTTTCAAAAAGCTCATGTTTGCAAATACTTATTGTTAGTTTAAAAAATGTCTAACGTATATGAAATTAAAACGTTTTTTGTCCATCCTTTCACATACATAGGTATATTCACCCCATGATCATTCCAGATAACTATGTATATGGCAATCACCATTTTCACCAACTTTTGGTACCAATATCTAGGTCCGCGGTAGTGCGTCAGGCCAAGTTTCGGCATGTTGCACGCAGTGTGTATATTACACAAAATGTTTCAACATGTTTTGACCCCTATCATAACTTCGTTATCGTTTTACATAAAGGCATGAGATTGGGTATGTATACTCAAATAGGTATTTTTATCACCTGTGAAGAAATAGACAAAGTTATGTCAAGTGGTTCCTGAGATATACGATTTTAAAAATCGCCTATTTTACTACCGACTGCCCAATTCATTGAGTCATAAAAATTATGGGGAAGTTCCTGGAGGAGTAGAAACTTGAAATTTGGTATGTAAGTAGGTTTTGCGATACACGTAAAGGAAAAAAATTAAAAAATGCACATTTTTACTCGGAACGCTCTGAAACAGGGGCGGTAATATTGTATATTTAGGGGGTATTTTAGAAGTTTGCAATCTAATTGAACCTGAGTTTCTGAGGTATAATTTTGTTAGAATTTTAAATGCAGGCAGGATTATATTTTATTTATTACACTTAGAAATAAGAGAAGAGATCATACCAAAAACACTAGTAAAAGGGCCAAGTTCCTATCCAAAAATCTCGGCTTCTTAAAGTACTGAGATCTAAAATTAAAACATTTTTTGACTTGGCAAGTTTTTTAGTGATCAGTCTGTATTAAGGAAAAAACTGTCTGTATTAATAAAAAACAACAGTCATTAATGGAGATAGATCAGAAAAAACTTGTGAAGTCAAAAAAGAACTTGGTCTAATTTTAGTTTTCAGTACTTCAAGGGGCTGAGAATTTTGGATAGGAACTTATTTTAAATATTGGTATGATAATATTTAAACTATGATATAAGCGAATACCAATGTAATTTTAGTACAGATTTACATACAGCTCGAAATTATTCGCCATTGTTTTATGCTAAATTCATATTTCAATGAAAATTATAATATGTAAATGAACACTTTAAAATAATAACTTTTTTACAGTAAAAAAATGATTTAAAACCGGCTTATAATATTTAAAATTCCTATAGGTAATATTTTAGAACATCATAAACGTAGATATAAACATAAACAAGGACAAGTATTTTAAAAAATTAACCTTTTAGTAACAGTTTATTTTAGTTTTCATTACACGGTTCTAAAATCGCAATTTTAGGGTTCCTCCTCTTAATCACCGACGAGTCCGACGAGCTATTGGAGACCTGTTCCTTAAACTGTGAAAAGGTCTTAATATAGTTTAAAAGATCTCTTGCGTAAAAATTTTTAGGTGCAGATTATGGTAGTTAGAGAAATAAAAAAGCAACATCCCTTATCGCTATTTGGTTCAAAAAATGGCCCCAAAACAGCACAAAATAAAGAGGCGCTGGTGTAGCAGAGGGTATGGTGTGAACCAATAACCGTAACCGCAGTATATAAGTGAAGTTTAAAACGAGGTTATTGGTTTAAAAACGGCCCTCTAAAACATCAGCGCTATCTTAATTTAGTGCAATTTTTTTAACACAGAGATGGTGATCCTGGTCTTTACAATCCATAGTGCAGGTACAATTTTTCTCTTTGTGCACGCGCACTTAAGGACTTCTAAAAATTCGTTCAATTTTTCTTTCATGCAAAAAGAATAGAGCAGGCGCTATTTTCTGGTAACTTTTCGGCTCGTTTGGTAAATATTTTAGTTATTTTTAGGGTAAAATTTTACTTTACGGACACCACGCCGATTTTCATGAATTTTTGCACACGGGGGTTTTTTGGGGCGCTGATCACGAATCTAAAATTAGTTTTCTCCGGCAACCTCTGGTTTTTGAGTTATAAGGCCTCAAGTGAACTAACCTCAAAATTCTCAATTTTCTTGAAACTGATTACCAACAAATGAGAACATACACTAATTAGGCATCTATATATTAAACAAATACATTGAAATTTACAATAATTTATTGTCTATTTTAAGTAAAAATTATCTTAAATAAATCCACTTTTCTGTACCTTGTAAGAAGATATGTGATGTATAACTGGTTGCCTAATTATAATTAAGTTGTCAAGATATAAAAAACTGGATTTATTTGAGGTGTTTTTTACTAAAAATAAGCAATAAACTTTTGAAAATTTTAGTGTACTCGTTAAATATATAAGTGCCCAATCAGTGTATGTTCCATTTTGGTGGTAATTAGTTTGAAGAAGGAGGAATTTTGGAAAAATGTTCATTTTGAGGTTAGTCCACTTGAAGGCCTCATAACTCAAAAACCAGAAGTTGCCGAAAAAAACTAATTTTAGATTCGTGATCAGCGCCCCAAAAAAACCCCGTATGCAAAAATTCATGAAAATCGGCGTGGTGTCCGTAAAGCAGTGGCGGCTTTACAGGGACGGCAGGGTCGGCAGTGCCGACCCATTGGTCCTTAGTGCTCAATGAGTAAATAATTAATTAAAATCAAAACATTCAAACCAAAAATCTCAATCTTTATACAGAACAACTACCTTATTTACTAGAAAGCCATTTTTGTTGTATTATTTATTGTTTGCCTATACCGATTTACTTGCGTAGTTTAAAACTCCTGCGATTAACCTATACCAAAGTTTTATTCCACTTCTACTTTTCGAATCGCCTTGGTATTCCCTGGTCCGACTTGCCGTACGGTTTCATTGGTAAATCACAGAGAAAGCTGCAAATAAGATAGGCAACCAAACATACATTGGATTTATTTTGTTCATGTATTAAAGCCTGGCAGATACTTTTGCGATAAAATAAAGTGAGGTTAGGTTTAGGTTCTCAATAAACTTGATGGAAGAAACCCGCATCATTTTTATTGATATTTTTAGTAAACCGGAGAGCGTGTTGATCAATTTTAGTGTTTTGGACTGTTTTAAAATAAAGAGCTTAATATCTAAAAGAATTTTTTGTAAATTTCAAGAAATGTATTTTATTATTTTTATCTCAAGGTTGGGAACTTAAAATTTTTAATTCGACAAAATGGAGGGAAACTCTATAACGGCAAACGAACAGGAAGGTAACCACTATAACTAGTGATATTGTTCATTATATTTTAAATTTAAAAAGTGGACTTTTATCTCTTTCATTCGACGAGCGAGTTAAAATAATAAATAATGAGCGTCCGACACACAAGATGTCAAACTTAATTAATACGGGAGGTAAAGCAAGTAACAGGGCTTTTTCAGAAAATTGGCACAAATTGGTATCAAAAGTATGCCTGGCTTACGGGAAGTGAAACAAAAAATAAATTGTTTTGTTGGCCATGTCTGTTATACGACAACTTGAAAAAACTCTTTCGTGCTCTATAAAAGCACGATATATCAAAAGGTCATATTTACAGTCAACTTAAAATGAATTTTTTTGGTAAACAAAACATTTACTTGTTAGTAAACAACGGAGCTCGGTTAGAAAATGTTAAACATAATGAACTTATTTAAGATAAAATATTAAATACCACAAAAAAAATAAAAACTCAAAAAACCAAAAAAATAAATAAAACACATTAAAAAAAAAACAAACAAAAATTAAAACTATTAAAAATCCCATAATGAGCTACATAACGGAATATGTTTTATTTTATTGTTAGGTTTTCTGAGGAAAAAAATAAGTCATGCATCTGCCGACCCAGGCTGCGAACCCACGAGCCGCCACTGCCGTAAAGTAAAATTTTACCGGATTTGTATTAAAAAAAAAACAAATATCTTAGTATAAGTAATTTGTACTTAATTAATCTTCTATTACTCTAGTTCAGGAATTAGATATTTAGGCAATTGCATGAAATATATTATTAGGCCTTGTAATTTGGGGCTGAGACATAGGAAACTATAGTCCTTATTACTATCGTTCGAATGTATACTATGAACCCTTTTTAGTATTATTTATTAATCTCATTATTAACCTACGGTATATACATATATATGATTTGCAAATATAATAAATTATTGAATAAGTTTTAGTTAAACAAGCTAAATCAATAATAAAAGTAAATAATTGTACTTACAATATAACTGTTTTAAAACGTGTAAAACACAACTGCTATGACCGACCTAGCCTCAAACCTGCCGCGGAATGAATGATCTGGTTTGATGTAGCGTTCGGTAAAATGTACCGATGAACGTCGGACGTGGCTGGCTTGTGAAGGTTAAAATCCATGATACGCGCACGCAGACTTATTAAATAAAGCTTTTAAGTTTGTTTTGTTTTTTAAAAGTACTAACTAAATGTTGGCTTAAGACTAGAGTACTATCTGTGGCCCTAGTGACTAGCTTTTACCAGTTTAGTATTACTACCATTATTTTACCACTACCCATGCACATACGATATACGGGGTGTTCTAGAAATAAGATTAAATTTTTCTCTTAGCTTAAAATTGGCAAGTGCCTATTATCAAAAATGCGGGAAATTTAAAAGGTATATATAGTTAATATTATCAATAATATTAAATTCTTTAATTAATTCTTAAATTAATTATATTATCTGCGATTTTGAATAAATTCGGTTTTGGTCTATTTATTTGATAGGGATTTATTAAAAAAGAAAATAATTGAGCATCTTCGCGGTTTTTTTAATTTTTAAATTCAAATAGCTAAATTATATACGAGGTAATACCAAAATAATCATCATCAAAACAGACTGAACCAACCTAATTATGACGCTGTAGTAGTGGTATAGGCCTAATAGTTCAGTAAGCAAAGGTTTTTTTCAGTAAAAAAATGTAGAAGTTTTTTTCTCACTGGTTCTATATGTCTTTTGGGCTGCTGAATCCAAATCTGAGGTTTGCCACCTCGCCAGGAATGAGTTTCACTAGGAAATAGCCAAAATCCTCGTATTTTCGACACTTTTTTCAGTTTTTTAACTATAACTCGTAAATAAACAATTTTTTGATGATAACTGATACACTAAATTAAAAAAGACAGCATTTCCGACAAACACATATAATAACTCTAAAGTCTAAAACAATTCATAACGTCGTTAGATGGTGTTGAAAAAATGGCATTTCTTGACTATTCGCTAAAAAGGTAAAAACATTATTCTAAGTGCGCGCTAGTGCCCTACTATCAATTTCATACACTTCCAAAATTAATTATTTTATGATTACCAGGTATGTCCTGGTTACATAAGGAATGAGGAAGTTGCTTATTTTTTTTATTATTGAAAACCTATTTAAAATTCAGTAAATGCCCTAAAAAGTTGATATGTGCTTGTAAAATATTTCAAAACTAAGCGAATATTAAATAATTAATTATTTAAATTTTAAATATGTCAACGAAAACGCTCTCTGATTGGTCAAGCCATGTGTGACGTCAAGATCCGATAAACAAAATGTCGGCCCACGCTTGGCCCAAGCGCTGCCATTTAATCATTGGTTATTCCGTTTGTGTTTATACCGGATTGTGGCCAATTTAGTGTACCCAAAGACGAGTTTTTTAATTATATATTAATATTAAACCTGATTTAGTGTGTGACGATAGCCGGTTTAAAGTTTAAACGAGAGAACATGGATGTAACAAAGGATTTAAGAGGCCCGGAACATAAATACTATAAATGTTTTGTAGTGCCATTATGTAGTTCCACAACAAAAACCGGGACCAACAAATTATTTTTTAACGTTCCAAAAGATGAAAAAATACGAAAGAAATGGTGTATAGCGATGAAGAGGGATTTGAAGAAAAGTCCAGTTAGTGTAAAATCTACTTTACATATCTGCGAAGATCATGTAAGTAGAGATCGAACGCTGTAAGAACAACACCGATACGTCACGGTCTCATATGGCAAACCCGTATAAAACCGTGATGTATCGGTGTTATTCTAACAGCGTTCGATCTCTACCTAATATTTAACTTGCCTTAACTTATTAAATATAATTTTCTGTTTTTATTTAATAATTAGACATACAAAGTGGAGAAAAAACTATTTTAATAAGATCCTTCGGTAAGACAGATAAGGTGTTATTTTACAAAATCTATTATTTAGGTTTTGAGGTTATCTTTTAACCAAAGTTTTTACTTTTACTTTATAAAACAGCACTGCACTACGTATAGTATTATTACTTTAAAATAATGTCTAATTTTGAATACATACTTTGTAGCTTTTTCTCCTTTTAACTCAGCTCCCACGAAATTTGGGTTATTTCCCAAAAATGTAAACATTGATAATGCATCAATTTTTGGCAAGTTATCAGATTGCCCTTGGACAAATCCAGCTTCAGTAGAAGTCATAATAAATAAAGTCTAGTTTTTAAAACAATAATAACAGTACAATATTTTGTTAGCACAACGAAAGCAAATAAAAACGGCACTTAAGAAACACGCCCAACTAACAAAATCATAAAACAAAATCACCTTGATGCCTCTTAAATGACAAGCAAAACAGAGAGTGTGACAGAGAGTCGTTTTGACCGATACCGGATGGTGACGTCACAGCAAGCTATCCTTATTTGCGAGCTGCGTTTCGGCTCGGAGAAAATTATTTTGAATTTCAAAATTTTTTTATAGAACAACAGTAAGTTGAAAATTAGAAAAATATATGGCAATTGATACTTTATAGTTTTAGAAACTTTATAAGTAAAAAATAAAAAAATGTGCAACTTCCTCATTGGCAAACGTGAGTGAGGTCCATAGGTCAACGAGCCTATAAAATCGTACTGCTTTTAATTTAAGGGAATAATGTTTTAATAAAAGGAAACATATTTGAAACAAATTTTTCTTTACTTTTTAAAATTTTTTATTCATTCGTCGTCCTCATCTGCAGAATTATTACCCAAAACAACGAGAATGGAGATTTTAGATAACCATATAATAGAAGCAATGTCGTTTTTTTTATCTGTGCAAGTGCAGAAGAAACTTCGGAGGCAGAGAAAAAATTCTTAGTGGCCTGGTATGACGGAGACCATCGCTCTACTTGTGTATGTGTATGTATGTGTCATTAGCATTTAAGGTTAGCGGAGATGTAGCATCCATCCCCCTCACTAGAGTTGCAGCCCAGCAAGACAGGGTATTTTACCAAGTACTATAGTGGCTGGAAAAAAATTTAACCACCTGAGCTGTGAGGATGAAAAGTTATTAAAAGCAATTTGATTCCTATCCTTTGAGTCCAAAACCCCAGAGAAGCTGCAAGGGCAATTGTGAATGCAAAAGGGTTGGGTTATACTGCTCCAGACAGTGTTTGAATTGAGAAAAAAGGTGCTCCAATATCGAAATACTGCTAAGTGATGCTATGAAGACATTTCACCTGCAAAGATCAAAGGTAATTATACTATAACAAGTAATTATTATTTGAATTTAGTAAGTATCACTGTAAATTGGGAATTATACTTGCACAGATCAAAACGTCATAATTTTATTTTTTATAGTAGATAGACCAGCGCCTGTCTTTCAAGAGCTCGAGTAGTCCACTGACTAGAAAGAACTAAAAAGGAAAGAAACAATACCGTCGTTGCGAATACACAACCTGGTCTTTCTCATTCTTCATTACCTTTATCTAGGTAATGACTTATTCTTCTTTTTCTTCTCTTATTTTCGTTTTTATCTTTTTTTAATACTATTAAAGTCTTTTGTGCAAAGACATACTAAATTTCGTCCTTAATGAACATAAAGGGCATTGCGTTTATTATAGTTATCCATAGTCCCCGTTCTCGTTGTTTTAGCTGATAATTCTGCAGATAAGGAAGACGAATGAATATAAAATTTTTAAAAAATGATGTTCTTGCTTCCAAATATGTTTTCTTTTATTAAAACCTTATTCCCCTTAAAAAAAGGCTTGTTGACCTATGGACCTCAATCAAGTTTGCCAATTCATTATATGTAACCAGGACATTCCGGGTAATCATAAAATAAATGATTTTGAAGGTGTATAAAATTGACGGTAGGGCACCAGCGCGCACTTAGAATACTGTTTTTAACTTTTACGTTTTGAATTTTTCCAGACTTTACAATTATTACACGTTTTTGTAGGAAATTTTGTCTTCTTTAGTTTAGTGTATTATATATAGTTATCATAAAAAAACGCAAAATATAAGGTTTTTTGCATTTTCCTTGTGAAGCTCATGTCTGGCAAGGTGCAAACCTCAAACGCCGTTTCTGAACCTTGGATAATTAAACTATCAATGGTTTATAGGATATTAAAAAGTGGAATAGTTTTATCGACTTTTTTTAAAAACCGAGAATACCTTTAGACTTTATCAGAGATAACATGACATGACATATTTGGAAACGATTGAAACTTTGATCAGTTCTTTGGTTAGTTTGAGCACATGCGAAAATTTTTATCTGGAATGTTTTTTCCAAATAAAAAATTAAAAAGTTTTCCATATGGGTCGACAATTATACCGGTCACTGTATATATACATCGCTCAAAATTTCATAACCATGTTGTATGTATGTGTTTATTTCCTTGACCTTAACCTTAACTATGGACAATTCAAATATAACGCAAACTTACTAAAAATAAAGTTATTATTTAAATTTATAATTTTATTAGGTGGGTCAGTTTTATTTTGTAATATTTATCTGTGTAAACGATGATTAAAACTTTACCTGTTGACGCACCTCTATTTAAGTAATATATGTTAAAAATTAGTATTATTTACTTTAACTGAAAACCTACCTAAATTACGTTGTTTAACTTGAAAAACTCTGGCTGTATTGTTTCAGCCATTGAAACTAAAACAAAAGTTAGATATTGAATTTAAAAAAATATTAATTATTATCCGTTAATACTCTCCCTAGCACAAACTGTGGTTTTACTAAATTGGGTACGGTCTTTATAGTTCAATAAAACTATAATAAATCACTTTCTCTTAGGAAGCTTCAGTAAAAAAACTAATATTTTATTAGTTTTAATTACCTGTTACTAAAAAACATTAAGAAATATAACTTTCATTCATACCTTTAAATAGGAATTTGCAAGTTACTTACCAACACTGGGGAAAAATCCTGATAGAAAAGGTTAGGTTCCAATAAGATCCTAATAGGTCTATATCTGAATCGAAAAATGTATAGACAAAAATTCTATCATAACTTAACTGATAAATTGTCATAGCATTATGAATTCATCAGTAATCTATAATACTTTATTTTGCTTCTCTTTCCATTTTTTTGATCATAATACGATAAAGAACTATACAAAAAACATGAATCCATTATTTTTTCGTCAATCTGTAAGAATCCAGAATTGCTATTTCAAGAACACAATCGTTCATCGTAACTTCCAATCAAACATCGTATTTTATTTGGATCAGTCAGGCTTTTTTCACAGGGAATGAGATTATAAAAATTTTGACGAAAGCAGTACATATTGTGCGAAACGTTGCAGTATGAAGTAATTTATCCTGTATATTCCAGGGGATCAGGGTATTCTATTTTATACAAACGTTTCGTTGTGTTTATCTTGGATTTGCATTCTCCGATGATTAGAAGCAAATACCACAATTCATTTATTGAAAATTTTTCCTTATATCTGTTATTAGCCATAACATCTGTTCAGGACTATTAGATATGTATTTAAAATACTATTTTTACACTTAAAAAAATGTCGTTTTGACATTTTTAGCTAGTTACCATGCCGTGGCAACTTTAATTACCGTAACAGTTTACTGAAAATAGTAAAAATTATTTTTTCCTAAACTCACCAGAGGGCTCAACAAAACTTCGCAAATGCGTGGTGCGTCACTCGATGACATTTTTTATTTTGAATTTTGAGTATTGTGGATTTAGTTTTCCTTTTTTATTTGAATTCCAGCGTTTTTTTTGTACTTTTTTATTAATTGTGAATTTTTTTCGCCATGGTTTTTAACTGCTGTGTTAATGGCTGTAACCATTTAAATAAGGATGCTCAAATGTATAAATTTCTAAAAGATCAAGGGGTAAGTAAAAAAATATCCTAGCATTCATGCCTGTGCTAATAAATATTTAATTTTTGTTAAAATAATTGGCCTAAAATGCCCAGTGTTTATCCCAAACTTATTTTCGTTTCCCCCTAAAATTTTCTTCTGGACTCTGGGTTGTAGTAGAAAACTCAAAACGTAAAATTTTGTTTTAGCTGTATGATATTTGGATTAATGCAATTAGTCGAGAAGACTTAAAGGTGAAGCCTATGGAAAAAGTCCGAAAGTCATGCCGTATTGTACTATTCATTTTAGTCCAGAAGCTTGGTATGTTGGTGGAACCAGAAATAAATCTACCTTAAAACAGGATGCAATTCCGTCTTTGTTTCTTAGTACTTCTTGTAGGAAAAGAAGTGGGCCTAATTAGTTCTTAGAATTTTATTACCTAATTGTAATTTACCTTCTGATGTTTGCATAATATTATTATAGAATAAATCATAATAATCATTAGTGTTTATAAAAATATATGAATTAAAAAAAATTACAATTGTTTTTTTTTATTTCAATTAAACATAAAATTATAAAAACGAAAATTTTGAAGAACCCGCAACATTTTTAGTCGGTGTTATTTCCTAAACCCGCCAGGTGGCTTTGGCCGCAATGATCAAATATAAGGTTAAAAGTTTTCTATCCATTCCCATACAAGTAATCCTTTATCTATGCTAGTTACCATGGTTGTATGCCAGTTTCAAAATCCGCTGAAACCATAGAAACGTAAAACGGCATTAAGAGATGAGCGGATTTTTCCCTTCCATATTTGTATTTAAAGGCCATTATCTCGTAAACAATTGAATATAGGGTATTGATATGTCCGACAAAAATTATTTACAATTTTTAGCAGAAAACAAAAATGCAACAAAAAATATAGAGAGTCATTTAAAAAAATGAACTTGGTCCTTGTACGGAGTTTCTGATACACCCTGTATATATAACGTTGTTCGCAAAATATAGGGCAGCAGAAACCAAAAAAGTTTTGTATAAAACATTTTTCACCAATTTGAATAGTTAAAGCAATAAACGGGGGTCTCACTTCACAGAATTATATATATATATATATATATATATATATATATATATATATATATATATATATATATATATATATATATATATATATATATATATATATATATATATATATATACAGGGTGCCACAGATTCAGTGCATGCATGGGGATCTCGGAAATCCTAAGAGATACGAAGTCGGTTACCTTAATGCAAAGTTGCGCATTTACGTGCCTAGCAACATGCCTATTAGAAAGTTGTAAAATTCCGAGTACTTCCGGAGATATCCAGAAAAAACCGAAATTTGCCGGTTTCGTTTTTATTTCTTTCTGACGTTATTTAAAGAGATATGTTAAAACAAAAGACACTTGCTCATGTCCACTTTTTAAGCTCTACAAAACAGCGTTGAGAGATTTTTCGTACGACGTTTCGATTTCGTTAAACCATCATCAACTTTATTTTGTTAAATACGAACCTGGGTTTTTTATTTAATTTTTTTGAACCCCTTATTATCCCAATTACAAATAGGTATAACACTTAATATTTATTAACAAAAATGGAACGCCCCTATAAGAAATTATGTGCGTTCCTTGTTTAACTCATTGCCTCTTATGGAAAATATGTTTATTTAACAGAAAAATATTAAGTGTTATACATCATTGTAATTGGAACTATAACTGCTTCAAAAAAATGCAATAAACAATTGAGTGCCATATTTAAAAAATAAAGTTGATGATGGTTAACGAAAACGAAACGTACGAAAATCTCTCAACGCTGTTTTGTAAGAGTTTAAAAGTGGCCATGAAAGTGTCTTTTTTTTTCCATATCCTTTAAATAACGTCAGAAAAAATAAAAACGAAATCGGCAAATTTCGGTTTTCCAGATATCTCCGGAAGTATCGTGAATTTATTAACTATTTCTAATAGACATATATATATATCTAATTAATTATTAATATATATATATATATATATATATATATATATATATATATATATATATATATATATATAATATATATATATATATATATATATATATATATAATATATATATATATATATATATATATATATATATATATATATATATATATATATATATATATATTATTATATATATATATATATATATATATATATATATATATATATATATATATATATATATATATATATATATATATATATATATATATATATATATATATATATATATATATATATATATATATATATATTATTATATATTATTATATATTATTTCATATTATTTCCATGGTTTGAAAAATATTCTCTACACAAAAAAGTATCATTAGACACAAAAATTATATACTTTTTCTTTCAATTTATTTTTATAATAAAATTTTTACAAAAAAAATATCTTTTTATATGTTGTATTTGGGTATTGACATATAAACATATTTTCATTTTTTTAACGAAAATAGACCGATAGACAAACTAAACGACAAAAATGGAAAAGCGAAGTTTTTATGATTTAGGATCCTAAAACCAAAGGATCTAAAAAAGTCCGGGAGGATGTTTTTTCACAATGACAAAGGACTTTTCTTGTTGGGCAAAATATTTTTTTAATTTTTATTACATATTTAATACTTAATCGTCGTGAGTCTGTCTTTGGAAATTAAGCTCCCATTTTAATAGAATTATTAATTTATTAGGTTATTATGTATATGGAATATTTGTCTAACATTGCTTAGTGTAAAAAAAGTGTTGTTAGCTTTTTAATGACTCTATTTGTTGGATTTTAAACATTAAAAATATTTATATAACCCGTATCTTATACGAATATTAATAGAATTTAAACAAATGGTGTAGTACAAACATTACCAAGCACAAAAAAGTTTTTAAAATGGAACCTAAGTAAATAGTTCCAAAAATGGTAACTGGTAAACCATTTAATAGAACTATAGTTTTTGTTTTAAAAAGATATGGTACAATTTAACAATTAACAGTGTATCTATATTCTATAGTTTTGTGGCGGATGCATGTTTTAGTATGTTTTCTGGGATTACGTGCCTTACAATTTTTTAGAAAATGGGACCTCTTCGGTCCAGGTTCCGGGGTATAACAAACTGAGCCTGCTCAGCCCTATTGACCCCTATGAACTTGCAGATCACTTGCAACAACAACAAAAAAAAAAGAAAAACCAAAAAAATCAAGAACACTAATCTACGTTTCGTTCGCAAGTCGGCAACCGTGGTCAAGATTAAAAATTAAAAATCAAATTTAAACTAAATTTTAAAAAATTTTGGATAAAAAAGTTATAAAATTCTGAGAGGGTTTATACTATTTATGACGTTTTGTCATAAATGACATATTAGTTAATTTGACTGGTATATTTATAATTTTCAAAAAGACAAAAAAGGTAATGTGCTGTGTTAATTGATTTTAAGTTTACCTGAAATTACTCCAGTGTCAAGCAGAGGTAACCAGGTATTATTTAAATTAACAGATATTGATACTACACATTCATCTTTAATAATATAATGCACTTTCTTTTATTTAACGTTTTTTTGAACAAATTTCCTTTAAAAATTATATATATATATATATATATATATATATATATATATATATATATATATATATATATATATATATATATATATATATATATATATATATATATATATATATATATATATATAATTATTTATATATAATAAATATATTATTATTTTATAAAAAAATAATTATATATATATGAATAATATATTTAATATATATATATATATATATATATATATATATATTTTATATATATATATATATATATATATATATATATATATATATATATATATATATATATATATATATAATATATGTTCTACATTAAAAACAGCGAATTCCGCAAATCAAAAATCTGTAGACATGCATTTGATATAAACCACATAAGTATTTTTTGAAAATTATAAATATACCAGTCAAATAAACTAATATGTCATTTATGACAAAATATCTGCAAGTTCATATGAGTCAATAGGACTAAGCAGACTCAGTGCGTTATACCCTGGAACCTGGACCGAAGTAGTCCCATTTCCCAAAAAATTGTAAGGCGAGTAATCACAAAAAAAACATACTGATACAGTGTATCTATCACCAAACACTGTTTGCTGGCAATGTACAGGGTGTCCAGTTTTCGTATGTTTTTCTATACCAGATCCCTTATTATAAATGATAGAAAGATTCGGCACGACTCTTTGCGGCTTAGTGTCCTATTTTTTTTATGAAACTTTCAATGCTGTAAACAAAATTTTCATAGCCCTCTTAGTTTCCAAAATACAGGACAAAATTGAAAATCTGTATTTTTTTACTCGTCCTGTATTTCGATTCTTTAATAACTTATAGAAAAGGTAAATACGGATTCTAATAGATTTTTTTACGAAGATTTCAGTGGCGTACTTAGTTTTTTACCCAGAGCTATGAATTTTGAGATATTGACCAAACTTAGTTATTTCTTAATGGAACACCCTGTATATTATTTTCTTATCTCATTCGCCCCTTTAAGAGCTTCTTAAAAATATATAATTGTCCATAATTATTTTTATGGAAAAGATAAAATTTCACATTTTTCGTAAAAATATGGATTTCCACGCAGTAGGCTGTGGCCGTAAATATAAAACCACATTAATAATATTTTGAATACTTTTTGTAGTCGGTTGTGGCTAAGTGTTAAAAAAGTAATAAAACCAGTAACATTTATTCATTTTTTATTTCAATGTAATGGGTCACACATATTGTTCAAACTGCTCTCCATTAAGTTCAAGGCACTTTTGACATACTGTTCTGATTCTTCGTAAAGCATTCAAAAGAATCATCGGTCGTCCCTGCAGAAGCCTAAATGTCTGGTGGGTAGCTTCTCGAAGTTGATCGATGTTTTGGTACTGATTCTTATAAATATGATTTTCTATATACCCCCACAAAAAGAAATCTAATACAGAAAGGTCAGGTGACCTTGGTGGCCACCTGACAGGTCCATTGGTACCAATCCATTTATTGGGGAAAACGGCCTCTAAATATTCCCTTACTCTTAACGAGTTATGACTCGGTGCGCCATCTTGCTGGTAATATATATTATTTACATGGGCGAGAGTAACATCTTCTAATATTTTCATTAAGGCATTTTGGATTATACCTAGGTACCTATTTGCTGTTAAAGTCCCATCGTAAATGAAAAATTTTATTTTAGTGTTAAAAATAAAGCATGATACGCTAAATCCAAAGCGACCCTGGCGTTCTCGCGGATAAATTACATGCTGGTTTTTTTGAGACCAGTATCTCGAATTATTTCGGTTCAGAATTCCTGCGCTGGTAAAATAAGCCTCGTCTGACCATACCACCATCCTTTCAAAATGTCTATGGTCCTGCATGATTTGTGGGTACCAGTTGCAGAAATCTATCCTACGTTGTGCGTCATCGGGGTGCAGATGTTGGACGAGTTTATATTGTAGGGTTTAAATTTATGCTTTTTAAGTATTAATTGGGTTCTTGATTTTTTTACCGCCACCTCTTCATACACTTTTCTGCATGATGGATTTGCCATAACAGAGGCCACAACATTTATTTCGTCTACTTCCCTGTTGCCTTTGTTGTAAGACTTAGGCCTTGGTTTGTTGAAAGATCCATACTCGATAAGATTGGCTTTGATTTTTTGAAAAATTCTTTTATCTGGCTGCTGTCTTTCTGGATATCTACGAAAAATGAGAATAGATAACTAACAGTTTATAATAAATAATAGGAACTTCTAATTACTATTTTTATTTTCATTACTATTAAAATTTTGTCAAAACTTACCTACTGAAATACAGCTTCGAGGCTTCATTCGCATCTTCGTTAGTTTGGATAAAACAAACATAGATATCGTGTTTTTCGTTATTTTCAAATGTATTATTTTCTGCCATAATCTGTTTTTTTTTATAAACACTATTTGGCACTACATACAGGAAAGTAAAAGTAATATATTATATATATATATAAATATTTGACATTACTATTAAAAATATACGATAAGAGGCATTTATTTATTTTTTGTCTTCCGTCATTGCTATCCATGATTAACCAAATG
The DNA here is from genome assembly GCA_019359885.1 of Listronotus oregonensis. NCBI lineage: Eukaryota > Metazoa > Arthropoda > Insecta > Coleoptera > Curculionidae > Listronotus > Listronotus oregonensis. The sequence goes on from JAHBCN010004061.1 coordinate 124,276, forward strand.
CATTCTTATATGCTGAGCGGCATTAGTCATAGCCTGCTACAAAAAGTATTCAAAATATTATTAATGTGGTTTTATATATACGGCCACAGCCTACTGCGTGGAAATCCAAAGTTTTAAGAAAAACCTTTTCCATAAAAATAATTATGGACAATTATATATTTTTGAAAAGCTCTTAAACAGGCGAATGAGATAAGAAAATAATATACAGGGTGTTCCATTAAGAAATAACTAAGTTTGGTCAATATCTCAAAATTCATAGCTCTGGGTAAAAAACTAAGTACGTCACTGAATTATACGTAAAAAAATCTATTAGAATCCGTATTTACCTTTTTTTATAAGTTATCAAATAATAGAAATACAGGGACGAGTAAAAAAATACAAATTTTCAATTTCGTCCTGTATATTAGAAACTAAGAGGGCTATGAAAATTTTGTTAACAGCACAAGGGCGTAGCCAGGATTGAATATAAGGGGGGGCAGACAAAGAAAATACTAGATTATATTGTTTGTTTTGATCGTTATTTTTACCATATGAATTTCACATGAGCAATAAAGGTAGTAATTAAAAAAAATATCAGAAATCAAACCGATAAAGGTGCACAGCATTGGCTGATCAGTTGCCTCCCCTCTCACCCCATATCCCTCCCACCCGCTCCGCTTGTATGTCTATTTTAGTTAGGGTTCTACTACCTTTTTTAAAGTTATTTTGGGTTTTCAAAAAACGTTTATGATTCATTTTTCTATAACAATAAAAACTACGCTACCCTTGTCGTTATAAGTGACATTTTTTAGAGTAAGAAATTATGTAAAAAAATTATATTAGAGATCACATCACGTATAGTTGGATTTTACAAGCCAGCCTTTAAGCCTGTTAGTTTTTTTTTTATCTTGGGACAGTCCACGAAGGCTCATGCCTAAGTACTAACGTACTGTGGGTGTCTTCAGTGTGGTGAGAGGGAGTTTGTTCACACGGGACTTAAATTTTTGGAGATTGGGAGGAGAAGGAAAAACTTCTGCGGGCAGCAGGTTCCATAGTCTTGACATTCTAGGGATAAAGGAACAAAGAAAGCGGGAAGTTCGGGGCCTCTCTAACCGAACTGTAAAAGGATGCATAAAAGTTGCACTACGTGTTGCTCTATTGGGAGCTGTCAGAGAAGGAATTATACTGGCCAACTCCTCTGAGCAGAAGCCGTAAAAATACCTATAGAAGAGCGACAGATCCCCTACAGCTTGACGGTGGGCAAGAAGAGGAAGCCTTTCTGTGAGCGTTGGATCATTAATAAGACGAACGGCTCTTCTTTGAATGGAGTCCAGAATGCTGAGTGTTGTAGGGGACGCCATTCCCCAGACATGAGAACAATATTCTAAAGAGGATCTGATTTGGGATACATACAGAGTGTACAGATTGGAAGAAGAGAAATATTTTCTGGTTCGGAAGAGAAATCCAATCTTTTTTGAAGCTGCCGAAGCTATGGATAAAAAATGTTTGTGCCAGTTGAGGTTATTCTCAAAAGTAACGCCGACAAGATTAAACCACTCTTTGTTCTGCAGAACTTGGCCGCTCATATGTAAGGGATGAGCATTTGCAGACTTTTTTCGCGACAGCGAACATGACTATGTTTTCGAGGCATTAAACTGAACAAGATTTTTGGCGCCCCAATCCAAGATAAGTTTGAGGTCTTGTGAAAGGGATATCTGCATTGACCCGTTTGTTTGGAATCAGATTACTGGCAAATGAACTAAAGGGGTACTACGTCCACCAGCAATGTAATGGGTGCGAACTGAGCCCTGGCACAGTAGAGAGCTGGAGGAATGACGATCTACACTAACTGATATACGTCGATTAGAAAGGAAACTGGAAAGCCAAGAGCAAAGCTTAGGTGCAAGACCGTAAGAAGGAAGTTTGTTAAGAAGCCCATCATGCCAGACCTGATCGAAAGCTTTGGATATGTCAAGAGCAACGATCTGGGATTCACCAAGAAACTCAAGGGACTTGTTCCAGTTGTGTGAGACTAAGGAAAGAAGATCAGCTGTGGATCTACTGTGACGGAATCCATATTGTCTATCATGTAAGATCTTATGTTTTTCCAGATACTTTAAGATTTGAAAATTAATGTATTTTTCCATTACCTTGCAAACAACTCAAAGAAGAGAAATAGGTCTATAGTTGGAAGGGAGACTTTTGGATCCTTTTTTGGGGACAGGTTGCACACGTGCAGCTTTCCAACTCTCCGGGAAAATGCCTGTGACGTAAGAGATTTGAAAGAGGCGAGTTAAGATGGGTGCAAGCTCGGGAGCACATTTTTTTAAGACGATTGCTGGAATGCCATCCAGCCCAGACGATTTTTTAGTATTAAGAGAAGAAAGAATACGCTTGATCTGTTTGACTTTAAAAATTATATCGGACATTTTATGGGAAACAGGGACAACTGTTGGAAGGGGAAGATTAATAGGAGGATCAAGCGTAGAATTGGCAGCAAATTGTTTGGCAAATAGTTCGGCTTTTCCTTTGAGGTAGAGACAATTCCATCTTCAGAGATTAGGGTGGAAAAGAATTTGTACAAAAGTTCTGACTAATATTTTTGGCAAAGGACCAGAAAGCTTTACTGCCATTTGAGCAAGAGAGAACTTTATCTTTTATTCGATTGTTAAAACGGTCTTTTGCTTCTGATATAGTCTGATTATACTGATTTCTCGCTTCGATGCTAGCCTGTCGATTTTCGGGACTGGGGTTTTGAAGAAACTTTTTGTGGGCTTGAATTTTTGAAAGTCTGGCTTTGTCACAGGATTTAGAAAACCACGGTTTGTGATTTGAAGTTATGGGGTTCTTTTTAGTGTGGGGAATATAGGTCGCAATGCCTAGTTGAATTTTTTCGGTAAGTTGTTTACAAATTTCGGAAGGATCGAAAGTAGAAAAGCAGGTAGGATCCCAAGGGTAGCTGGCAAAGAAATCTCTCAAACCATCCCAGTCGGCCGAATTGTAGTGCCAGACGGTTCGTGGCGGCTTGCTTTCAGTTGCCTCAAAATGAGTGGAGTAAGATACGGTGACCAAACCATGGTCAGAGCGACCAAGGGGAGCAGTTACTGATGCTTGATAGAGTTCGGGGGTGGAAGTAAGAAAGAGATCTAGGGGGTTACAATTATGGGTGGGAACCCTTGGAAAGTAGGTAGGTTCCATAATTAGATTGGTGAGCGAGTTGCTGATTGCGAAATTTTCTGCTGTTATGCCTTGTGTATCAGTTTTTGTGGATCCTAGCCAATCCTTATTATGAACATTAAAATCCCCGAGAACGATTACTTCCGCCAATGGAAACTGGGAAATAATATTGTCGATCTTTATTGAAAGGAAATCAAAGAGCTCGTTGTAGGAATTGTCGGACGGGGACGGGTACATACAGCACATAAATTTGGTGGAAGATCTGAAAGAAAGTTTAAGCCAAAGAATATCACGCCTACCCGATTCGAGGTTAGAAACCCTAGCACAAGCCAGGTCGTTGTGAACGTAAGCACAAACGCCGCCATGGGGTCGAAAAGATGAAATGAGTTCATAACCTGGGAAAAGGAGGTGGTTGGTTGCTGTTTTGGGACTTACTTGGGTTTCGGTGAGAAATAGTATGTGGGGTTTGGAGGATTGAAGATAATGGTGAACAGAGTTTACGTTGGAGTTAAGCCCACATATATTTGTGAAGGATATCAGACTTTTCAATGGTGGGCCCCCAAATGTACCCCTCGCCCGGAGAACCGAATGGAGGAGTATTTTACCTCCGGATAACTTTACGTTCGGGTGTGCCATCATCATTATTTCCAAATTTTAGTAGAGTGGAAAAAAAAAAGAAAAAGAAAAAGAAACAAGAGGAAGAAGGAAAACTAAAGAGGAAGAAGGAAGAGGAAGAAGGAAAACTGACTCACCGCCCACAACTCGAAACGTCCTGAGACTTCACGAGTCCTTTAAAGGGAAAGTGGGGTGGTACCGCCTCAGGCGAGGAAAGCTCCTCTACCACCTATCAAGTTTCTTGGGTCTTATAAGAAGCGTCGCAAGTTATGAAGCTCGGCAGAATCACTTGCGTCTAGAGATACCCTGGATATTTTGGCTCATTAGCTTCTTGACAGTGTTGACACGCATTTTCACATCTGAAATATAATTGGGGAAAATAAAAAGCTGCTTTAACTAACCAGAACTAGCCATGACCGACTAGAACTTAGGGCTTTTGTCTAAAATATTTGTAGAAGTTATAAACAAAATTTTAACAAAATATTAGAAAAAACCCGGGGAATATATAATTGCACTTTTAAAAAAGTTATAACTTCTACCATATCAAAAATTATAAAAATTTTATTAATACCTTCTATGTAGGGATAATTTAGACAAATTCAAAAGCCCTAAGTTCTAGTCGGTCATGGTTAGTTGTGGTTAGCGGCTTTTTATTTTCCCCAATTATATTCCAGACGTAAAAATGCGGAGACGTTTTTGAAAAGACCCATGATTTGACTTTTTTACATGAGATGCATTATTTAGAAAAGGCCTACTTTTCAAATTACGCGAGTCCACAAACATGCTTTCTTATCATGTTTCATGTGTCAACACTGTCAAGAAGCTCGTGAGCCAAAATGTCCGTCCATAAAAATGTTGTTAAAGGAAAAAATAAAGATTTCGATAGCTTTCATGCCTTTAATATTTAAAAAAAATATTGGTTTTTATGTTTTTGGAAAAAAAATCTATTTTATCTTTTTTTGATGTTTTTGATATATTTTTTTTGAAAAATACTTACATAAAAAACGAAAGATTTGTAAAAACTAACCTCAATTAACCAAAACTCATTTTGACATCGATTTTTTTTTGTAATTCTTTGTTTTTAAACGTAGATTACGAAAAAAAATAACAATAAGCTTGAAGACCATAAGAATAAAAGTTATTTAAGATAATTTGCAAAAATAACTATTTTTTGAAGTTTCAAAGTTGATTTTTTAATTAAAATATTAATTTTTTTGGTATTTTCGCTATCATCACCATAAATTCGCCGTAAAAACAAAAAATTTAAAAAAATATCATGATCCATAATTTCTTCTATTTTTTATAGCCAAAAATAGGGTTGATCCCACTTGTAAATAATTACCCTTAAAATTACAAAATATAATACATCACATCAGTGACTGTTTTAAGTTACAACTTTGATGAAATTTCTTCAACGAAAGTATTTCATTTATTTAAAATACCCAATTTTTACTATTTAAGTCCCCTTAAAAGTATTTTTCGAGCGATCGGAAAATACCCATTTTCTAGAGAATTTTTTGGCCAGAAAGTAACTTTTTTTCAGGCTAGACCAGAAAGTGATTAATGAAAAACCAGAAAAAATCTTTTGCTCGGCTCATTTGTCACTTTTCTAGACCCATTTGTTACTTTACAGATCCATGAAATGAAAAATAAGCTGCTTATTTACAGCACAGCTGTTTTTGTTTATGGTTGTTACGGAAACGAACTTCAGTTGATATTTTTTTTATCTTCGGACAGTCCACAAAGGCTGAGGCCCTAGTACTAATGTACTGTGGGTGTCTTAAATTATTCTTACTGTTATAAAAAGTGTCAAATCCATATCAAGCGGATAAATAGACCTGTTTTCGATAATTAAAATATTATTATTATTATTTTTAAATAGATTCGATCGAAAAAAACATTGTACGGTACATGACCGAAAAACAAGTGTTTTGCAGGTCTCCCCAAGCTTCCAGGACTCGCCTACCGCTCGCCTTAGAAACCGCTTGGCTCAACTGGCAAAACACTACTTTCGGGTCTTATAACATAAATTACTATTATGTAGGTAGGATAAAGCAATCAAATTTTAATCTATACTTTCTTTAATTCATATGTATCTAGGGAATGGAAGGTACCTTCCGAAACTAAATCCGGGCTTATTACCCCAATATTTGGGACAAATGGTAACTTTATCCTAAGAAAAACGACTAATGCTGGATTTTCTAGACTTATGGCTTAAAAACCTGACCTTCAAAATTGGGATTTTTGGTCAGTTTATCTATATACCTACATACATAAAAACTAAAATGTAGTACAAAATGGTGTAATAATACTTACTTTCCGATCCATACTTCCCTTTAATATTACAAGACAAAACTTTAAATTTACAACTGTTTACAATACAAAACACATTTGTTTTTAAAATATAGTAAGGTTATGTACTAATACTAAAGCTAATAAATCTTTGTAAATTTGGCGTCGTTGTTAAAAAATGTAACAATCTCTGTGCGGGGTACATGTAAACAAACGAGGTCGATATGTTAACTTTTAACGAAACCGACATGACAAAATAACGTTTAAAATTAAACGTTAACACAGTTACTTTTGAATAACGTTACAAAACGTGCTCAAGATGTTCTTTGCTTAGTGGGTATTATTTTTGTAAGGAACTTTCTTAATGCACGGAGTTTCTTATTAAAGACTGAACGCCATTTCTTAACAAATATTATTTTCAAAAAGTGATTTATGCTGAAATTTTAGGATGATAATAAGAATATAGTGACTCCAAGTGGGTAAGCATGCATGGAAGGCATCAGTCAAACTGCAGCTGTTTCAATACCAATTGTTTGAAGCTCTATGCCATTTATTCACGTAAAAAATAAGTTTTAGAGTTCTAGTTTATATGGCATCAAAAAATAGTGTTATAAAGTAAAATTTATAAAGGAAAAAATAGAAAAAATACATTCCAGTCCAGTTTCTATACAGGTATATAGTTGCACACTGATAATGTCCTAATAACAAATGTAATTTTATTTATTTTTTTAGGACATAGTTAGGTATTGTTCTTTGTACAGGTTGTCCCATATAAATGAATCAGTGACTACTTAAAAACATAAGAGATATAAAAAAGTTAAAGTTAAGTTTTACATGTTGACTATTGCATATTTTAATTTACTTAAAATTCCAAACTTATTGGCTGTTTACATTGGGATGCCAAAGTTAATACCTTTGAAGAAAACAGCCTAATATCTATGTTTAAACTTTAAAGTATTA